>PYAF01002746.1:401853-427331 GCA_007407185.1 Glycine tomentella
TCTAATAGGTTTTTAGACTTCTGAACTTTATCTAGGGTTGATAAAGAGAAGCTTGTAATTGCTTGTAAGGATAATATTTGTTATAGTGGAACTCTACTCTAGTGTTGAGTAGAAGAAACTGGATGTAGCCTCATAGTGTTTGAGGTGAACCAGTATAAATTTTGTGTGTTCTCTCATTTTCTGCATAATTGTCAATTCTATTTGTGAATCCTGTTTTTTACATATTGTTTCTTGAGGCATTACAAGTCTTGGATTAATCTTGAATAAAGAATCTTGATTGTTTTTGTGATAAGGATCCAAAGGACAAAGAAACTCTGATTTTGATTCATCAAGTAATTTTTAAATTTCCAAGGCTAACCAATTCACCCCCCTCTTGGTTAAGTGTGAAGTGTTCCCATATTTTACAACTATAATCGATTAAGGCAGACTTTTTATTTTAAACAAAATGAACTAAGTGATCGATTATGATTATCTGTAATCGATTAACACATATAGACATGTTTTAAAATAACACAAGGTAATCGATTACGCAAAAGAGGTAATCGATTAAAGTGTTCAATCATGGCTTTTCCAGAAATAAACACAAGCAAGTAATCGATTACATACCAATGATAATCAATTAAAGCAATGCATAAAGTGGTTTTTCTAAAACATTAAGTCATGAGGTTTTCTTTGTTAATGCAAGCATTTTAAACTTTTATTCTTCATATGAGTGCATGTCTATGATTTATGCAATGCAAGGATCACTAGGCTATGTACTTGAACCACTTGAACAATTACAAATATCATCAAAATGATTGAGCATGTAAAAAGCTAAAACACCAAGCCAAATATATCATCCTTATCTTGATTGCTTGCAGTTCCTTCTTCCAACTCCCCCTGTATCTAACACAATTATGAGACATTATATAATTTTAATGATTTTAAATTATTTTAGAAGCTATTCAGTTGGAGAATATTGATCTAAAACACAGTTTAATATTTTTTATTTTATTTGTACAAAAATGTTTATAGTTTTTCATAATTTTAATTACATGAAAGGTCTATAAATAATATTTATCTACAATCATGCAATTGGGCCCTTGATGACAAACCACTTAAAAATCATAGCTTCACTGTGAGGTTATTAGCCGTGTACTTAACATAATAATGTCCATAAAACCTATGACTGAATTTAATCAATATTCAAAAAAAATTGTTTTTTTTATTTAATTCATTCATTATGATAATTAGCTTAATAACAATTAATTTATATATATATTCTTAAATTATTGTTTGATTCTATAAAATAGTTTTTTTTTCAAAACTAAGGTTCTTAAAATCGTTTTTCAATAATATTACAATAAAAAAATTGTGTTATGATAGATATAAAAATTAAAATTAATTTATTAAAATGTGGCGGAGCAGAGTGGAAAGACCCGTACATATGCACACGGGTCAAAAATACTAGTTTTATTTGAAAAATCAGAACATAACATAGTTCAAGTTAATTAACTAAACCCTTTAAGCAAAACGTAAAAAAAAAAAAAAAAGAAAAAACCCTTAAAAAAAGGACGTGATACTATAGATATTAATGAATAAAAAAAAAATCAAAGAGCCTTGAATTAAGCGGTTTAGGTAACGAATCATCAAGTTCCAACTCATGTAACTTAGGATCCAAAAACCAGATATAACTGTGTTCATTGGTTTAGTTAAATTTAGACATAAAAATAGAAATAAAATTGTATCGATTTGTTTTTTGAGTTTCTCAAATTAATCCGAGCAAATAATTAAGTCATATTATTTAAAAGCAATAAGTCAAAAGCTAAATAGATTTTTATCCTATAGGTCTAAATTACTCCAATCTCTCAAACACTTATGCCCCTCTCCTCTCTCTTTATTTTACAGTGAGTTGGGCTATATATAATTGATATTAGACGATAGATACAGTATGATTTGTATTTGAGTCCTTGAATTTTCATTGGCCTCTGATAATTAATTTAATTAGCAGGCACGCACTTGTGATTTGGTTTTGGGAGGATAATTACGTGGGTGTTTACTATGCAAATATTTGTTTGCTTCACAGATAAGATTTGCTTACTAATTCACAGATAAGACTTGATAGACTTAGGCCGTTGAAAGCATCATGCACAACTCAAAATATATATACCAATAGAATTAATACTTTCAATTCACGGTCATGATTCCTATTCCAAAATGAAGCACAGGTGATGCTAAACTTTATAAAGTTGGTTCGTTTTCTTTCCCCGAAAAGGAAAGTAATTAAAGTGAAATTTGATTTGTGTGGCTTTTGGATAATGATTCCTTTAGATGATAACAAGAATGGTCCCTTATAGAGTCGAGCCACAAAGAGAGATCAGCTAGCTAGCATGCAGCTAGTGATGAAATCGACTTTGATGTCTATTTGTGTGACCTTGGGGCGGTGGAATATACTTAACCATGTCTTATCACTCCCACGAAAGAAAATGACACCCATGCTCTCAAATATCTTGACACCCTTTTTTTAGATTAAACCAAAGCTGGTGTGGGTGGAAATTGGAAAGGTAAAAATTAAAGAACAATAATAATATCAACCTAATTAATTAATTTCTAATTACCTCTTTCTCCTTGAGTAGAGTATCATTTTTTCCCCTCGAGTCGCGGCGTATTATTTATGTTGTCTAAATAACAACCGTGCATTGAAGAGAAGGTGTGAAGAAACTACATTAACAGCTATTTAGGTATCTCTTAGGAAAGGGATGCATCAAAAACAAGTTTTCAGTGGTTGGAATTGAATGGTTTGTCTTAGCACCATGATCTATAAGTGACAACCAGTGTAAGTGCATAGGGGCTACTTTTCTTCTCTTATCCCTACCAAAAAAATGTTATGTAGTACTGCGGATTGGTATACTTTTTTTTTTTTTTTTTAGAAAAGGAAGGTATACATGCATTTTTTTATAAGCAAAAACTTAATTTATTGATTAAAAGGTATAAGAAATACTCTAACCCGAGTAAAAGAATCTCACAAGGTTATATTAAATTAAGGTTTAAAAAAATACTAGATACATTGATACACAATTAGAAAAAATATTTGAGTCTACCCATTTTGGTTGTAACTAAGTCTAAGATCTAATTTCTTATCAATTCAAATTATCATTGAAATTGAAAAGACTATCCTGAAACACAATTTTGTTACGCATCATCTAAATAAACCAGATCATGACGTATTATTATGAACAAAACCTAACTTTTCCTTCTCAGGATTGAACTAAACCGGATATAATGATTATGTTATTAAGTGATTTGTAAGCATATATATATATATATATATAGATATATATATATATATATATATATGGGGGAGCATGCGCAGTAAATTTCAAATCTTTTAATATTATTAATACAAAGGACAAATGAAAAAAATATAATAAGAAAGGGTGATGACCAACTGAGTTTTTTTCTCTTCTCTAAAACTTTTTGAAAATGTTTAAAGAAATACTTTGAGAATGCATCAAACAATTTAATAATTAGTCAGACAATAGATTATTTTTTACAGCGTCAGACAATAGATTTTAAAAAACAGGTTTTTGAAGACTTTAATGAAGATATTTTGAAACTCGTAAACTCTCACATTAATATCAGTTTAACATTGGTCACGAATATAAGATAGAGAAATAAAATCTAGAAATTTATACTAGTTCATGCCAATAACTTAATTAGGGTTATATTCATTTTCTTCTTTATTAGAGATATTTTCTTACAAAGACAAGGGTCCCTTTTTATACAAAGTATGTTTAGGCTTACAGCATAGGTATATTCTTGTTTAAGCCTCTTTAGACTTCTTTCTTAAACAAACAAAAAAACTAAAGAAAATGTAAATTTAATGTTATATTAAAGTATATGAATGCTCAATGCATATGATGGCTAATAAATTTGAACAATGCTATGAGAATGTACAATAAGATAAATAAAGACTTAATATATAAGAGCTTCTAAAAGAATTACAGAATTAATAAATATTTAATTTAGCTGGGACTCCTTAATCTTAAAACTTTGGTTGTAGACATCCTTTTAATGGTTAAAGATGAAGTGTGTTTTTAAAAAATATTAGTTTAACATTGAGCTATATATACGTTTAAAGTTAAATATATATATATATATATATATATATATATATATATATATATATATTGCTTTTGAGCGTCATGTGCAGAAATGTTTTTTCTTCAGATATGTTTTCTAACTCTTTAATTAAGTGAAACTTTTTATTTGCTCAACATCTTGTCACCCTGAAAGTTCAATTTGTCATATCTCTTTAAGGATGTAATCACAATCTTCAACAATAAATTGAGTGTCTTATAACATATCAACTACATCCTTCAACAATTTTAGAACGCTAGCTTCGAGACACTTAGAGATCATCAGACAATCATATAGTGTTTGAGATGTGAGGATGAGTAGATGCTATATACATACATATAGTCTATTGTATGCTTTATTGATAAACACAATTTTGAGAATTTTTTTTCACATTGGAAACGTATCAACTTTTTATAAAAACCCATTCAAATCTTAATATCAATATTTTACTGTTTATCAAAATTTTGAAGTACTATCTTTGTTGACTCGATCTAACCATTATTATTCTAGATTTCCATTTAAGTCTTATTATATTATCTTTGTCCTCAAAGTTCAATTTTTTTCTCATAAGTAATTAAAAAATAGTTTATATCTTATCGTCATTATATAAAATTTCTAGATCCATCTGCATATAATAGCTTTTGGCTTCAGTAATTATAAAGTTAACATATACCAACAATTTCATCAAATTTTTATTATCAACATATAATTGTACTATCAAATTATTAAGTTATTTGGAAAAAGATATGCATGTGTTGTATTAACGAAAAATAAATTATATATATAATTAAAATGTTCTTGCATTTTTCTAAATTTTGAAATAAATATTAATCAACAGTACCTTATATTTTAAAAAAAATAGTGAAAAACCATTTTTATTGTATATATTAATCCTAAACAGAGAAATAAAGTATATATAATATTTATTAATTGATGTTTATTCTTCAGTTATTTTAAAAAATTTGATTCTTTTAATCTTTAACAAAAAAGTATTTGAATTCCTCTTCTAATTTTTTATATGCTATAAAACGTTTCTAAGTTGGTAAATTAAAAAAAAAAATGAGGCTGAAACCACGAAAAGCCAACAAACATATATGTGATATAAATCGAAACTTAATAAAAATAATTAATGAAGTAACAATTTAAAAGAATTTTAAAACGAAATATTTAGAAAAAAATTTATGTGACAACTTTATGTTAGAAATTTTATAGTATATATTGATTGACAAATAGATAATAATATATTATCATTGAAATTAAATATTAAACTGAAAATTATACTTTACACCGTACGTATAGTACGGGCACTAATTAATAAGGGCCTCCACGAGCGAATTTTCAGTTTTAGAAAAGGGTAAATTAGGGAAACAAAAGTAAGAGTATGAAAACTAAGTTCCTAATGATCATGGAATCATATCATCACAATGCCAAAAATCTTTAATAACATTAAGAATTCAAAATTTTGAATTTGACAAAATGTCCACTTAAGAGCATATAGCTCCCAAGCATGGATGACATACGCACCAATAATACCATCATACATTAATTAATCAGTGAAATAGCATAGTTACTGTCGCTATAACTTATAAATATCTTGTTGATTTTTTGTAATTAATATGATATACTACTTTTACCAAACAGAAATCGATATTGAAAATGTTAACATCATCAGATAAATAGAATATAATACAAGTTATGACAAACATTTCGTTTTCAAAGAATGTGATCAGTTGGGACAAAATTCAGAACTCTTCTTTCATAATTGGTGTATGTGCATCAATCGAAAAAGTCTCCAACAGAATATTTCAGTTGCACACATAATTGTTTTTTTTTAAAAAAAAATTACAAGACGGGCCCCTATTACCTATATCATACTAGAAGGCAGACGCAGCGAAAATTATTGTTTATTAACAAACAATATAATATTGTATATATGGATACACAATATTGTATATAAAGGATATATAGAGATATGAACAATGATAATCAATAGCCATCTAGGTTACCTAGGTTACGTGCAAAGACGTGACACAAAATCCCTTTCACTAATTGTATTCGCTTAACCATCAAGATCTTAATAACAATTTAGTGATAACAAATCAAATCAACATTAGATTAATATCAAGCTCTTCATGAACAAGTTATAGATAGACAAACCATAAATACAATCAATATACATATTTTAAAA
This sequence comes from Glycine tomentella, assembly GCA_007407185.1. NCBI lineage: Eukaryota > Viridiplantae > Streptophyta > Magnoliopsida > Fabales > Fabaceae > Glycine > Glycine tomentella. Next base: position 408,161 of record PYAF01002746.1, read on the forward strand.
TCTTGCATCAATTTATATCGTTCTGAAGCATATTTACTATACTCTTCAGTTTGTATCCTAAAGCAAATTATATATATAGAATTGTGGCTAACTCTTTCTTTTACCCTCTCGAAAGTTTTTGTACACAAAAGAGCACCCTCATTTTGTTTCTTTACACTCACTAATAAAACAAGCAAATAGGCTTCTTTATATCTATCTTTATCTATGTTTCTATACAATCCATATAAAAATTAAATTAAAAGTACCAAGGCCTTACACCCTCACCTCATGTGGTATTAATTGTCCTTAGCTACCTGCAAATGATTGAAGGAAAACATTGATTAGAGTGCTCTAACATTCCTCCATTCTCCTAACAATTAAACCACAATCTCAATGACCCTTTTAAAATCCTTGCAATCTAGCACAAGTTGAGGATCCCTTGCCACACCTTAGTTCAATTTGATCTCCTTGTGCATTATAATTATGAAATTATCATATCATGCATACCCCTCAAAATGGAATTAACCATACCAATTGGTCCCTTGTTTTTGATACGGTGTCCGAAGTAACCCTTCTATTTGGGGCAATGAAGGTGTTTGTGGAAGCTGGTTAAGCAGAGTAGCAAAGGAGCCAGAAGTAACATTATTATTATTCTCTTGATCAGTCCTCAAAACACTCACATTCCCATTACTGTCCAAATTGAAGTGTTTGTGATCATCATCACTATCATCAACATTCCAATAGACTGATGAGAGTGTTCTTTTGGAGGCCGAATTAGAAGTGTTGTTTGAAGGAGCAAAAGGAAGAAGCTCTGCCTTGGAGTTTGAGGTGCCAAACTGATGAGATGACGATATGACACTTGTAATATTATTAGTTTTGCTGATCCCATTCACACTACCATTGCCTATAACCACCCCTTGTAACGTGTTTCTGTCATTTTCCAACAATGCACCACTGTAGCTCGTGGACATCCTTGAAAGGTGAAACCTCGCACTCATGTGGCCCACGTTGATGGAAGGAGGTACTTCTCCAATCATGTCATCCATGGAATCATCCCTCTCATGTGACCTTTGTGTGTTGCCCTTCTTGTAGATTCGGCACAACACCCAATCATCCAGCTACACAATTCATATACAATACAATTAGTATATGTTATTCTTCTATATAAATATGGTTAAATCGAGTATTTTTCACATAAATTTTAACTTATGCGAATATAAAGATGTCAGTATATTTTTTTATTCGTATAAAAAAAATTATTCAACCCAAAATACACCCGTGCATTACAAAATTCACACTCTAGTCAGAAAGGGAAGAACACAAAATGTTTTTGAAAAAAAAAATGCAACAAGTGATTTTCAAAATTTATCTACTGAAAATATATAGAACTTTTTTAATAAAAAAATCTCTAAAACTGTAAAACTACATTTTTAACCGTATCCAAACAGATTTAGAAAACTATTCTTGCTTCGTTCAACAATGTGCCTAAAAGCACAAAGATAGGTTTAATTATTATTTTAATATATTCTAACTTTTAATTGGTTGTATTTTGTGCAAGAATTGGTGAATGAGGAGAGCCCCTAGTGGGCAGAAAAAGTGTGATGTGCATAATATGCTCCAAAGTAAAGCAGAACAAAGCAAGCTTTTTACATGAAAAAGGGGTTACCCTTAGGGAGTTTTTCTTGTGGCCCAAGTCACACCCAGGAGGCCTATTGTTAGGCTTATTTTCAGCAACACGGTACTCATGCATGATCCAGTCGGTTTTGACCCCTTTTGGTGGCTTCCCTCCATAGAAAACCAAAGATTTCTTCACCCCAACCTTTTGAGTTCCACTACATATAGGCTTATCTGTCCCCGTGGCTTTCCAATACCCTGAAGTTGCAGCCCTGTTTGGCCTCGCGCCATTAGGGTACTTCCTTTCTCTTGGGCTGAAAAAGTACCATTCTTCCGCCCCAAACGATGCCTTGGCTTCAAAATCAAATGCAAACAAAAAAATGAAAAAAAAAATCAAAGAAAAAGAACAAAAATAAAAATACTATATACCCATTTCATTTCCCATCATAAAGTTAAATTATAATATCCAAACGGCCTCATTTCATTCTGAGGTCAATTACACAAATACAATTAAAAAAAACGAGGATCATAGATTTATATTACAACAATGAAGGTTTTAAGACATAAATCATGAAAAATTAAAAAGTTCGGTTGAAGATGAAAAATCAATATTGTAAAAAATTATTATGAAACTTTATATATAAAACCTTAATATTATGAAAAACTGCGGTTGATGAGTGTAAACCTCTAAAATCTTGATATTGTCAGCTATAATAGAGGTTGAAGATTGAAATTCAAAACTTTGTTGCAATCTATTATTTGTATGGGTGAAATTGGAGACATACCTGGTAATTCCCATGGATCAAACTTGTAGAGATCAACATCAGCGATGATTGAAACAGGGAGAGGAACCGAATCAACTTTCTTCTTGAGGTAATGAACCACGAGCTCCTCGTCTGTGGGGTGGAACCGAAACCCGGGTGGCAGGTTCGGTTGTTGCTGTGAACTCGTGGATGAGTCTTCGGTGCTCTCCATGGTTATTATTACCAAGGTTGTTGTTCACTATGTTGTTGGGTTGTTCCAATGGTTGTTGTTGTGGCTTTGGCTTCACACAAGAAGAAGAGAACAGCACACATCTTTCGCTTTGTATGATATGTAGCTTTATTTACCATCCAAAGTCAAGGTGAAGGCCAATGATCTTATGTGGCTGTCTGTGGGAGATGGAAATGATCTCCTACAAACACCTCCAATATTGCATTATTCATGCATGTTAGATGATTTTATGATTCATAGGGAGGGGCAGATGGGTCTTTTGACTAATAGGATCTTTGAGGTAGAATTTAGAAGATTAAAAAAATGCTGACATTTTATTTAATTTTTAACATGATATATTGGTTCAAATATAGTTTTAATCATTAAAGGATTGTTAGTCTAGGTGGTATCTAACCTATGTCCTCCTGCATATATATTAGTTATATTCCTCATTACTAGATTGACCTAACGGCTATATATGTTTGGTCTTTTTAATTAAAATAAGATTTTATATTTAAGTTTGTGTGTCAAAAGTAATCTTAATTTCCATTATCTATGTAGTAACTTTTTTTTATAGATCATAGTCATAGTAGAGGTGCAACGACTAACTTAAATTTATGATCACAAGTAAAATAGTCTGGTGTTAATTAATTTACGTTTTTAATAATTCTTTTAATACTATTTCTTTTTTATATATAAATATATTTATATAATAAAAAACTTCAATTCCACGATAAATTCTTGAGATAAACCATTTAGTAAGAGATTATTAAATAATTAATAATTATTTTACTATGATTTGAGTTATTGACTTGATGTAGGAAAAGGACTGCGGTGTTGCAAATGAAAGAGGTGGGTAACCATTGATAAATACGCGAACTGGCACTTTGGCCATTGAGAGGGCAGCATGTAAGATTCCATTTTCTCATTTTTTTTTTCTCTTATGTATAAATATGATAGAATAAGATCGTTTACATATTTATAAAAGAGAAATTCTTAGGTACATCTGAAGCAAGACATTTTTATTGCTCCGATTTATTCATTGTTTGTCATGTCAGCATTTGTGGTTATTGTTATTTTCTAAATTAATGACAGTTTTTAATTTTTCTAGGTAGATTAATAATAATTTGTAATTTTTCTAGGTAGATTATTGATATGACAAACTATAAATTGATCAAAACAATAAAATATTTTGTTTCAGGTGCACCTAAAAATTTCTCTTTACGAAAACTCTATTCAATCTCAACCGTAATACACGTTTGATTATTTAACTAGAATTATCATAAAGTAGGGTTAATGTAAAAGAAAGGTGAAAATGTGAACTGCACCAATGCATCAGAACTCTAGAGAATCTTTATCCAAATATGATTGGAACGTCAACCCCCTATTGAAAATAAATGCTATAGGGTGGTGTGTAGTTCATGATTCAGCCACTCAGTATTTAATTTTTTTGTTCGATAAGAGACTATGGACTCCCCTCGCTTTATTAGGTTAAATTAATCTCCTTTGATATATATATATATATAATAGAAATTTTACATATATAAAAGAAATTAAATATCATATAATTTTTTCTTAAATAAATTGTTTATCTACAATTTCACTTATAAATATAATGAAATCCTATATTATTATGTGAATCTATGGATTACTCAATATTTTTTAATTATAAGTTTCAAAAAAATCAAGTAATTAATACAAGTGGTTAATATATTATAATTAAGATTAAATAATTCAGGTAATTAATAAATTTAATTTTTGATGAAAATAATATTTGATCAAGTTTTATTTATTATTTTATCAAACTTCGGATTAATTAGATTTTTTTAATGACTCAAAGGATTAAAAAAAATAAACTTTAAAAAATGAATTTGTAATAAAAGAAAATAGTGAATGTTGAGGATGTCGTGCTATATAAAAGTAACTCTAGATATCCAAGCCCGATTGTGATTGATATTAATTTAATTTGTTTTATTTGATGAAACAAAAAAAGTATAAATCGACTGAAAGATAAGTGTGGGGACAAAGCTTTACCACACTTTTCTGCTTTTGTTGGGCACATAGCACCACCAACGCTAACATCAACCAATGGATTATGAAAAATTACCGTGGCAATTGCTAAATCAACGGCCCCACATGCCATTGAGTGAACCCTCGCTTTTCTTTCTCTCCTTTTTTCTTGATCTGGTGTGAACCCCACTTATGCGAATGATAATGGAATAATACATGATTTTTTCATTTTAATAAAACTATACTAAATGCAAGTAGAGAAAAAAGAAAGTTAAACTGGTTACATTACTAAAAAAAAAACTAGTATTGACATCGCTACGTATATATCGATTTTATAAAAAATCGATGTTAACGAATATGCGATACGATAAACTCATAAATAATGTGAGTTTATTAATATCGATTTTTGAAAAATTCAATGTTAACATGACAAAGTTAATATCGATTTTTGAAATATTGATGTTAACATGAGATCGTTAACATAAGTTTTTCAAAAACCCAATATTAAATTCCATATGTTAACATAAACGCGATGGCATATTCGTAAATAATGTGAGTTCATTAATATCGATTTTTTCAATGTAGCGAAGTTAACATCGGTTTTTGAAATACTGATATTAACATGAAATCGTTAACAACGATTTTTTAAAAACCGATGTTAACGTAGCGAAGTTAACATCGATTTTCTTTAAAATCGACGTTGTTTTTCGTATTTAAGTATGTTCTCTCTTCTCGCGCTCACTCTCATTCTCACTCTCTCTTAGCGTCGCTTCTGTGACTCTCAAATCCTCACTCTCAGCATTGTGACTCTTACTCCCGCTCTCGCGCACTCTCACTCTGACTATCACTCTTACTCTCATGCTCTCTCACTCTCACTCTCAGTGGCGCGACGACAGTGGCACTTCTCAACTCTGACTCTCAGCGACGGCAAATAGGCCGTCTACACCGGAGAGGTCACAAAAGGTTAGCTTGTTTTGTTTTTTCTACTTTCTTCTCATTCTCGGACTGCCATTTGATGGTTTCCATTTGATAGTTGTTTTGTTATTTGAAATTAAGTTGCTTACCATGTGTTTGACGAAATGTCTATAATAGGAAGTTCTATTTTATTTGGTTCCGATGAAGATTCTTGGAATTGTGTGTGCACATATATATGGAACATATTTAGTGAAAAGAAATTTCATGTTAATATCGTGACTGGTTTTGATTTTAACTAAAAAGAAAATGTTGTTAATACCGTGCACAATGTCCCTTTGTTCAATGATCAGGTGAAGGTAGGTGTTGAGGAAGTTTGAGATGCTGATGCAAGCGAACAGAAGGAAAAAGCCATATACTATCTTAGTAAGAAAATGACTACTACGAGACTTCAAACTAATGTCCTCCTTCCTCTTTTCCAGGTTCCTTATAGAGTCTATCTACTTCGGTAATAGGAAAAGCAAGAACTACCAAATAATATTCGTAGATAGGACTTTGCCCTCATTCCTTCTAGTTATTCTTCTTATTTTAATAACAAATTTTTGTCCATGTACCCACTAAAGAGGTTTAGTTAGCGGGGCAGACCCTTAACACCTTCCTTGCTTGGCCGAAACATCATGTACAACCTATTTTCAGAAAATGTATTTCCTTTTTATTGTGTTTATTATCATTTAAAAAGGATTATGTACAAATAAAGTATTGGCTGTTATTGACTTATGTTTATTAACTGTGTAGGATAAACAGGAACCGGTGAAACCTGTACATAAGCCAAAAATTGATGACGATCCCCTATATCAGATCACATTGACGATCCTGCAATTTTTCCTCAAGCTTATGCAGGTGTTGTGGGATACTATTGTATTTGGGGTGTATAATGAGGACTTCCCCTTGTACATAAAGCATAAAGATATTTCTGAAATAATACATGGTAGTCAATGTCTTAACATCTCTATTTTACAAATGTGGATTATGTAAGTCACTTTACATTACAATCCATTACATAAGTAATTCATTTAAATTGGTGCATACTTTACTTTATTTTAACAACAATAGGCATATGAATGACTTAAGTCTGCAAACGAATAATGTCTCTGTGTATGGATTCCTTGAGCCACAGTCCATACAGAGATCTGAACAATCACAATTTGAATATGAAGATTATAATAAGAAATGGACGCAGAATTCACATAAACATGTTTACCTAGGAGCCTACTTGAATGAGTAAATAAAACTGTACAAATCAATTTAAATAACATATGCTTATAATAACTTAATGTTCTCCAATGCACATTGACAACTAGTCGTTATATGTCCTAAGGATAATATTGTCGTCTGGTTCTGTTCGTTGAACAATAAGCCCAATAACTACTTAAAATGAATTATTAACAGGTCAGTTGTAATTTGTAAGACATTTACTTTATTATTAGTAAGACATCAATATGTTAATTGTACAATATGCATGCATGTTTCTCTTAACCAGTGCTTTCAAAGGATTTAACAATATTCAAGGAACTAAATCCAAGGCTACTGCTAAATGAATTACGGTTAAAGTAAGTCATTTAAACAATGGTTGATGTCTTAAAAATTAAATTTATTACTATGTATACTAATTTCCGGTTAACTTTGAATATCATATTGAATTTAGTGTAATAAGCAAAGAGGAAACACTGAGTGTGACTAAATTGTCATGCATTGGATGTCAACGATATTACTAAGAGGTTTCAGGGATAATTGGGAGATGGTAATTGTTTAATTCAAAACTAATTTTATTTGTTATACTTGTTTTTATTTATACTTATTAAGTTATGTTTTATTATATCATGCAGTCTTTTACTGATCCAAGAAAATTAGAATCAGAGAGATTGAAGGCAATTTGCATTTAGTGGGCAAAATTTTATCTTAGAGTTAGAAATGAAACACTAGGTGGTTAAAGGATTTTAACAATTGTATAAATAGTTTAATTACAATCGATTATAGGAAATGATTTTATGTATTGATATTATTGTTTTTACTTATAATTCATACAATACTACAAAATCGGTCTTCAAAGACGATTGTAGAGTGCTTTCTAAGACGGTTATATGATCGTCTTTGTATCCAACGTCATTGAAAGTCATCACTTTCGATGACGGTTATAAAATCGTCTTTGTAGCGCTCACTTTCTAAGACGATTCCTCAAGAAAATCGTCTTAGAAGATGGTTTTTTTATAAAAAAAAAAATTAACATCTAAAAAACTGTCTTAGAAATGAGTTTTTTTTTTTAAAAATTGTAAAAAAAATTCTAAGACGATTATTCCTGACAACCGTCTTAGATTAGTGTATTTTTTTTAAAAATAAAAATTGATCTAAAACGGTTTTTAAGAATAACCATTTTAAAATGTAAACATTCTAAGACGGTTTTTCTAACAATCGTCTAAAATCATCTTTTTATAAGAAAAAAAATATTAAAAGAACTGCTAGAACTACTACTTATTGTTGTTTACTTTTATATATTTCCATCAAATCCTACAATATAGCTATACATGTGGCTTTTATAATTAAGTAGCATAAATGAAATGATAAATTATATGTATATAACAAAATTATATAATTTTTATAAATAAGAAGAATAAAAAAAATGTGAGAAAAAATAAATAATGCATGATAGAAAAAGTAAAATAAATGAGAGAAGAAAATTTTATAAGTTATTATGTAATTTTTTGTTGTAAAAATGTATGATTTGTTAAATCAAATTAGTACCCTTAACTGGATCATACACACAATTATAATATAATTTTCAAATTGTCAAAAAGTCTTCCAATAAGCTAATTGTCATAGGCATTAGTATTAAAAAAATTCAATAAAAGTAGATAAATTGCTTGGCTTTTTGTCCTTACTTTTTCAATTATATTGGCTGGCAAAAGGTTCTGAGTGAAGATGATTTCTAGAGGCTTCCTTCATAGTTCAATTACAAGATGTAAATACAAGAACAAGAACAAAAATGGTTGTGTAAAGATTTGTAGAAGTGAACAGAAAGTCAAACTTACCTCAGAAAACTTGGCATCAATGTCATGGACTGCTCGCAACAATGCTTCCTTCAAAATTTCCAAGTGAAAATTAAGAATCATCAAAATTTGGAGAAAATTTATTATGAAACTTGGAAAATTCTTTCTAGTTGAGATAAACATACAAACGAGAGAAACAAAAGGTATATAAAATTTTAAATGCTATTAGGCAATCTTAGTCCACTTGTAAAGCAAGGAAAAAACTCTAAAGCCAAACCATCGTTAGTAGTGACTACTGGCTGAATTAGACATTCAGAATTATCCACAACACAAGAATACTGCTATGTACCTAAATAAATTATGCATTCTAATCAGGCTTATTAATATCGGCGCTATTGTGCGCTTTCCCGGAGTGGCGGTGCGGTGCGACGGCCGGCCGCCACAGACCGCATTATGACAGTGAGACGAAGTGTAGCGACGATAGCAGCCACTATCGCGGGTGTCGTGTGGCTGAAAAGAAATGCCGAGGAAGACGAAAGGTTGAGGGTGTGCCGCTATTAATAAGCCTCGGTAAAACAGTAAAAGTTTACCTTTTTTTAAGCAAAAAAAATCCAAACGTTGGCCGTACTTGTGAGTTGTGACGAAAAGGTGAAATGTATTGCAAACACCCTTGATTTGGTATTTGCACCCCCTGATTATTTTCTTCTCGCATACGTAGAGTCAAAGAGACAAAATAGTGAAGAGGAAGATAGACACGCGACTCTGGAATAACTTTTATTATGCAGAGTTAGATTTAAAAGAAAAATGAAGAATTAAGATTGAAAATAACTTCAAACACTTATTCTTAGAAATAAATGAATCTCTTCTCATATAATAATATATACATTTTCTCCTCTCATAAACTCTCCTCTCCTCTTCAGAAACTTTTTTCTCCTCCTTTCAGAAACTCTCGTCCCATAGTACCCATACAACCTACGTCCCATAGTTTTATATTATATTTTTATTTTATCAGAAAATTTTTTTCTATTTTTTTTATTAACAGTGTTCTGGTTTATAATAAATTTTTATAATAAATTTGCTAAGCACTCAACTGGTTTATTTTCTCAAAGTTCATTTTTTTTCTATTATATTTCTATTTTTTATCAACATTGGTTTATTTTCTCTACATTAATTTTTATTTTTGTACCTATGTTTTATAATTTTATTATATAAATTATATTCATATATTTGGTTTTTCTTCTAGTCTATTTATTATTTGTTTATAGTTTTTGTATTTATGTATTATATAAATTATATGTCTGTTTATTTTTTTTGTTAAACTACTTATTTTCTATTTTTTTATTGTTCATTAATTTATTATTGGACTATTTTATTTTTGTTAGACTTATAATTTTCTATATTATCTACATTATGCAAATGTTTATTTGTTATTTTTTATTGTTCAATTGTTTATTTTCTCAACGTTCATTTTTTATAATTTTTATATCAAAGATGTCCTTATATCTTTATTAAGTTTTTTATAATTTTTTTTTTGTTTTATCTTCATCTTCAAATTCCTTTTTTAGTCATAACATCTCCAATACGCAAACAACCATGTGGTTTGGTGAAACCCATTGGAGATAATCTTGACAGCATGGCAATATAATAGCTTAAAAGACATTAATATTAAAAGGATCGTGACATGCGATTATTGTTTGAATACTACTGGTGGCATTATAAGAGCTAAAAGACACCAAATTGGATTGAAGGGAGATGTAGGTCCTTGTAAAAAGATTCCACCAAATATTAAGAAGATATTAAAAGATTCTTATGAGAATAAAATGGCTGAAAAGGAGAGTTCAATGGTTGAGATAGATGAAGATGATGATGTTCAAGAAGAGATGCAAAGCATTCATAGCCTTAAAGTTGAAAAAAGACCTGCAAGTGATGGTTATTTATCTACTAACAGGAAAGGAAAGAATGTCAAAGGCCCAATGGATTTGTTTCTATTCAGAAAACCAGAATCACCTCAATCAAGCATCAACTTGGGGAAGAAGAACAAAAAGCAATCTAGTATAAATGATGCTTGCGATAAAGAAGCAAGGGCTAGAACAATTCAATACATTGAGAGGTTCTTATGTACAAATGGAATACCTTTCAATGTTGTTCGATCAAGAAGCTTCAAGTTAATGGTTGAAGCAATTGGAAACTATGGCCCACACTTAAAGGCTCCAAGTTTTTATGAGTGTAGAGTTCCCCTCCTTCAAAAAGAATTGGAGTATACAAAGGAGTTGTTAAAGGATCACGAAGCTGAACGCACCAACTTTGGATGTTCAATAATTTCGGATGGTTGGACGGATAGTAAGAATATGACCCTCATCAACTTTTTGGTTAATTGTCCATTTGGGAAGCATGTTTGTGAAGAGTGTGGATGCATCCGAATATGTTAAGAACGACAACAAGTTATTTGAGCTCTTGGATAATTTTATTCAAGAGATTGGAGAAAGAAATATTGTTTAAGTAGTGACAGACAATGGATGCAACTATGTATTGGCAGGTAAGAGTTTAAGACACAATCTAATTTTAATTTTAATTTTAATGTCGAACACTCTAATTTCTAATTTTATTTTGTGTTAGGAAAATTTTTGGAAAGCACAAGGCCGCATATATTTTGGACTCCTTGTTCTGCCCATTGTTTGGACTTTGATTTTGGAAGATATTGGGAAGCTTGCAAAAGTTAAAAGGACAATACAAAGAGGAATCAGTCTTGTTGGTTTTATTCATAACCACTCACTGGTGTTAAACACAATGAGAAAGTTCACAAGCAAAACAGAATTGGTTAGACATGGAGTTACAAGATTTGCAACCACATTCCTCATACTACAAAGGTTGCATAAACAAAAGAACAACCTAAGAATGATGTTTACTTATGATGATTGGTTGAAGTCTAAGACTGCAAAGGACCCTAAGGGTAAAAGGGTAGCTGGGACTGTTCTTATGTCGTCATTTTGGAATGATGTGGTGTATTGTCTCAAGGCAATGGGGCCTCTTGTACGAGTTCTTAGACCTGTTGATAATGAAAAAAGGCCAGCAATGGGATACATATATGAAGCAATGGATAGGGCCACATAAGCTATTCAAAAGTCTTTCAATGGACTTCAAGAAAGATACAAGGACATCTTTGATATAATTGATAAAAGATGGGAATGTCAACTTCATCATCCATTGCATGCAGCAGGCCATTTTTTGAACCCTGAGTTCTTTTATGCTAATCCAAGAATGGATTTAGATCCAGAAGTGATGGATGGACTTGTTAAGGTAATTAAGAGGCTTACTGAAAATAGTCAAGAGGCGAATATGGCCATGAATGAAGTGAATAAATACAAGAGAGCCGAAGGTTCTTTTGGTGTTCAAGCCGCAATTAGACAAAGGAATAAAGTAGCTCCAAGTAGGCAAAAATGCATTTGAGTTTTTTTATCATTTTAAAATTATTTTTTTATTTTTTAAAAAAATGCTAATAAGTTAACAGCTCAATGGTGGAGCACATATGGTGCACGCACTCCACATTTGCAGAAAATCGCAATTAAAGTGTTGAGCTTGGCGTGTAGTTCATCTGAACGTGAGTGCAATTGGAGTACATTTGAGCTAGTAAGTTAATTATGAATGATATAATTTTTTTAATTGATTCCTATAATGGATAAAAATAATTTTCATTTTATTTTTTGAATTACAAAATAGATTCATTCGAAGAGGAGAAGTAGACTTGAGCATCAAAAGTTACAAGATTTGGTTTTTATCAAGTATAATCAAGCACTTAAAGAACGCTTTGACAACTGTGAATTGATTGACCCCATTATCCTAAATGACATTGATGATAGTAATGAGTGGTTGTTGGGAGATATTGGTGGAGATGAAGTAGAACATGCTGGAAATGAGTTAGTTTTTGAAAATGATACATTGACTTGGGGAGAAGTTGGAGCTGCAAGTGGGGCTGACCAACCTTTAAAGTATACCAGGCAGCAATCAAGATTGCATAATCAGCTTATACAAGTGCCTTCAAACTCAAGGGGACAGGGAAAGAGAAGGACAATCATTGAAGAAGGATAAGAAGAAGACGATGAAGAAAGTGGCAATGAAGAAAATGAAGTGAAAAAAGAAGAGATTTACAACTTAGCGACAAGTGAAAATGAAGACAAAGACTTAGAGATTAATGATTGCAATTCTGATTAGTTCCTTCTTATTTCTTAAGTTGTTTAAATTTAGATTTGACATTTCTGTGGTAGTTTTTGAGACTTTAGTCCTTTATTTTGCTATTTCTGACTTCTGATTTTTCATGTTTGACATTATTTATGTGTGAGTTACTGAGTTTGTTTTAGTCCTTTATGTTTTATATTTATGTTATATTTATTTTGGGGGGGATTATTGTAACACCCCGTGTGCACCCGGTGTATTATCATTAAGATTATATCAGAATTAGCGCTTAATCGCTTAATTAAAACCTTTTACGGAAGTGTAAATCAAAACCATATTTCTTGATTACATTATGTATGGAATAAAACATCTCAGCATAAACAAACCACTCAAGCCCCTGCTGATCCAGACCAAAACATAACCATAGGCAGATAACATCAATATCTCAAAGATATAAACAGGAGGAAACATCCAATACATAACATAAGCGGTTTATGTACATATACATCATCTGACACTTAAAGTGTCTACACAAAACAATAAGCATCGAGTGCTTTCTGATCACAGAGATCCTTCCTCACACGAGGGCACATACACATCTATATATACATATCCCAAAGAAATCACATGTACACACACATGTCTTCCCTCTACAGGGGTACTAAACAATCAAAAAGCTGAGCCGAGCTCCAAGCTTCCACTGCTGCCTCACAGCCAAACAACACTGTCTCTACTGGGGCCTCCCGCCCTGAGACCGCTCCTCTCTGCCAGAAGAGTCACTTGAAACAACATAAGCCCCACACGGGGTGAGATATACATCTCAGCAAGCTCAGGGTCCTTGGAGGCATCTCCTCCACCCTGGCTCACTCATCATGACACACGTCATCAAGATTTCACAACACACTGGCCTCCCGGCCCTCATAATAATACAAGCAAGTCATCTAGCTCTAATGTAAGGTGGATCCAATCAACACCAAACCTCAGTGTGAAACCGGAATTCACACCCGTGCCAGCCCATCGGGAGCTACCCCTTACGCATGGACGCATGTATATGGTACCTCCGAGAATAGGCAATCAACTGCAACGGGACACACCTACCTCTTGGTCTTAGGGGATCATCATCACCCCGGGATCCAATCAACCATGAGCAAACCAAACTAGGAGGAAACCATCTCCTAGGGAGGTCCATATCTATCTAACTGGCCAGAAGATCTAACAACAGGTATCATACATATCTCAAGCACAGATACAAGCATATATCATCATGAGTATGCAACAACCAATAATACATGCATCATGAATGTAACCACTACTCCCTCAGAGTATGGTGGAGCACAAACAAGTGGGAAACATCCCCAAGGGACCAAGAACTTACCTGGCAAAGCCGAGCTCTGCGGTTCTTTCCCTGCTCGGTGGCCTACGCCACTGACACCCGCAGTGTCACGCCCTATACAAGGCACACAATCACATATCAAACATTCATACAGCCACACAAGGCATAAAGCATAACACGGTTCTCAACCGTTTCAACGAAAGGACTCACAATCTTTTCCAAAATCACAAGGTCGTCTAGCCTAAGGTTTATCAGAGTTCAACCAATTATACCACCCAGAGACCCTCAATGGTCTAGCTTGGCCTAGCCAAAGCACTAGTGTCATCGCAAGACACCGATACAAGCCAACGTCGGGAGCTCAAAGCTCTAAACCGACCAAAGGCTCACACATGGCTTAAACGGTTCTTCCACACACAAAGAACCGTTCTAATAGCCTTCTAAGGCCATCAAAGCCACCAACCGAGGCTCTTGCATGCTAAAACAAGGCTAAGCAACTCAGCACACCATAAAACATGCATCACATAGAGCCAACAAACTAAAGTACCAAATTAACAATTGAGAGCTAATCCTTCATCGACATCACATTCTAAGCACATATTTCTAAAGGACCCAAGGCTAATTTTAGCTCTATCACAAATGGGTCACTATTCACCCAAAACCCCAACTCACAAATTAATAGGTGAAACTTGAGTCTCTTACCTCAAAGATGACAAGGAAGACCCAAGGACGACTCCCCCTAGCTTGGGTGCCCACGAATCGCCGTCGTTCCTCGTCGAACTCAAGTTTTAGGAACTTCCTTTGAGAAAGGAATCCTCTAATTTGGGGGTTTTTAAGGAGAATGGATGAAGGATTTAGGCTCACTAAGTGTTTTCCACAAGATTGGTGTTTAACGGGACTTGTTTTGGTGAACTATGGTGAAAGAATGAAGCTTAGAGCTTCAACAATGGAGGTGGGACATTCCAAGGAAGAAGAAGAGGCTTTTCTCCCCCAAAATCGCGACTTGGCCTTTTATACCAACTCTGTCAGAGGTCCCGCGCGGATCGCGCCACACCCCGCGCTAACCGCGCCACACTTTCCAGAACCTGTGGCGCCAACCGCGCCATACCTGGCGCTGATCGCGCTGGATTCCAGAGGAAAATGGTTTTCCAGGGCACTTCCGGCGTGACTCGCGCCACCAATGACGCTGCCCGCGCTGGCTTAAAACCAATGGCGCCACCTGCGCCACATACGGCGCTTACCGCGTGAACTTCCAGAGAAAACTGATTTTCTGGAGGACTTGTGGCGCTGCCCGCGTCACCTTGGTGCTACACTCCAGAACTGTGGCACTGATCGCGCCAAACCCGGTGCTAACCGCGCCACACCACAGACGTGGTTTTCTACTGAGAAACCCTGGCGCTGACCGCACTAAACCCCACGCCAGCCGCGCCAGGCCTCAGAGTCATCACAATTATGTTTGTGAAGTTTATATATATTTCAGATTTCAGAATATATTCACTTATATATTTTGCTATAGCGGTGTAGCGCTGTCTGCTATAACGCTATAGCATTTTTTAGGGGTGGCCACTATGCGCCACTAACCGAGATTAATAAGTATGATTATAATTGACATAATTAGTTCCTCATAAGTTCATAACAAGAATGCATTAACATGTCACTTCAACATTCACTGCTCTACATAGTAACAACCCTTTATTATCAAAATAATAATGTGCAAAGCCTAATAAACCATACTTGACGTTAAATCAATAGTACTAGAGATACAAAGGCACCTTCGAGTTACTAATTACTTACAAACGGTTGATATAATCATAGAAGCAATAAGTAAAACAAGAAATATAAAGCACCTTTCAAAATGCAATTCATGCCATTCCAACCGTAGAATCTCCTTCCATCTATGCCCCCCCTTCTTGGTTCATGGCTAAGGTCTAACATTCTGGTTATCTTATTAGTGTCTCGTTCCCCAAGTAATAAAAATAATAAATTTATATAAAAATTCTAATATTTAAAGTATACATTATAAATTGCACGAAGAGTAAACCACCACTGACCCTGTTTTGCTTGTAAAATGTGCCAAACAAAACAAAAATAAAATAATTATCGCGTAGAAAAATATAAATTAGAAAATAAAAGGATCTTACTGTAATTCTGGAATTAGTATTATTGGTATCTTTGTTGAAACCGGAAGAGAAGGAATCCATATCAATCACAAAGCTATCAGCTTCCTCAGCCGAATACTAATATGCGTTTATGTGATCTGAAACCAAGATTCTCTCGGTACCCATATTCTTCTCTTCTGATTCCAAAGCCTCGTGAGAAGAAGAAGAACCACCCAAATTCTACAAACACCAAACACAACAACCCATAACCACAAGGATTATGAATTTATCAAGGAACTTATGATACAAAAATTGAAGTACCCGAATAAAGACAGAAATTTTCAATGGAAAAGTTGTAAGAGAGAAACAAAGGAAAAGAAAAATCTTACCAAGTATGAAATTTCTTCCATGCCCATCACTTATTAAGATTAAAAAAAAGGAGAATGATGGAGGAAAAGTTGCGAATGGAATGGGGCAGTGGTGGACCTAGGAATTTTTTTTATGTTCGCATGCCTAGGAATTTAAATCAACGCTTTATGTACAAGGTTATGAACCGGTTCAAAATGTAGTTGTTTTTGTAACAAGATGGAGATAATAGTATGACCAAATACTAAGCCCCAAATTTTACCAATCCTCCTAAAAAGTCAGATGAGTAAACTTGATAACATCAATCCTTTATATTGATGATAAAATAAATTACATGTATATAGTAAAGCATAATTGTGAACATACACTTTCCTCAACAAGAATCATTCCAAATAAGTTTTTGCTTTAAGCATTATAACTTAATAAGGTTACATGCTATATTAATTCCTTGACTATGTCAATTTTTTTTTTTGGAGTAATGAACTTGAAAGAAAATGCTGGTTCGCAAGAAAAACATAAATCATGTGTCCAATGTCTATAATCTGAAATATTAAGCACATATCATCAGGTTTTAAGGATATTGTCTCTGAACCACTGAATCCAGCAATATCGACAACACTAACTAAACCCTGTCAGAGGTTTAAGAGATCATCAGTGCAACTATAGAACTAATTGATATACAACCAAGCTTGTTGAAGATAAAATGTATATGAGAAAATTCTTAAAAAAAAAAAAGAGACAATTTTCAAGAAAATTAAAAAAAATAAAGTTCTCATTAAGAAATAATAAAAACCCATAATGTAAAAACACTTCAAAAGCACACAATAAATCATGGAAATGTAACCAAAAGGTCTTATTTTAGTATGATTTAGCCAACACATTTCATTATCACAATTCACAGCATAATCTTTATGGAAACAATGCCTTTCATACATCAATGTTAAGAGATAAAACTCACAGATTTTACAAAAAGGAATGAAATAAAAAAAAACAACCTATTATTATCCTTCCACTATCATTGATTCAACAATATCACAAGAAGCCAGGTCTAGTGCAGTATCAACATTCTCTATTTCTATTATTATCCTAGGTTCTCAATAAATATTAAACCTGACACTCACATGCTTTGCATACAAGTTCATTGTGATAAATTAAAGATGACACAAAACATAAGCTAACTACATAACACTATATGACTAGGAAGATGGCATAATTGTAGCATAATTTAGATTTGTCCAGTAAGTTGAAGAAATATAGTTCTCGCATCTTACTATATTTATAATTTCACAAAAAAAAGTACATAAACAGATGACAGCACAAGGACTTTAGCAGTGATGAGTAGCCAAATTTGAGTATTAGAAACAAAGCAACAAATTTATTTTCCGATTAAATTAGACTTTATAAAGTTGCAGTCTGCAACTACAATTATTACTGCAACATCAAAAAATTTGTGGTCTCCACACCCTATTGCAGATGCCTCAGCTGCAATATCAATTATCAAGGATTGCAAATTCACAATTCACGACAAAATTGCAACTGCAATCCTAACTAATTGCAATTTAAAACCAACATGAACTGTCTGTAGCAACTTGATTGCCATGTGCATAAAGCATTATACAAACATAGCAGACATAAAAGATAAGCATCTCACCAACCAAGGTGTCGTGTCAAGCCAGCCGAGGTGGTCGTGACCTGTGGGAGATAGACAACAGAGGCCAACAGCGGCACGGTCTGTGATGAGGGGATGGGTGTTGTTGTGCTGATGCGGTCGTGACGAGTCCCCAAGGGACCTGCTGAACTACACACTGATGACGACGGTGCGACGACGGCGCGGGCGGGTGGGTGGGCGAGCTTCGAGGAGGAGACACAGTTTGGTCACTGTGGTGAGGCGTGAACGAGAGAGAGAAAAGCTACGCTGCGTGAGGCATGAACGAGAGAGAAGAGCGGTCTGTTTTGTAATTTAAAAAAATTAAAGCTCAATGTCCGCATGTGCAGACACTTGCACCAGTGTGGGTCCGCCCCTGGGCACAACTCAGGCTATATAACTATACAACACCTGATTGAACATGAACATGAAGATGAATCCCATAAGTCAAAAAACTCAAGTTTATATATAAAAAAAAGTAGCAGAAGTAATTAACATACCCGCGAACCATTACCCAGAAACTTATTATTTCTTCCTTCTTCAATTGATTGTGATTGTGGCAGTGAAAATCAGCAAAAAGGGTTGCCAAGGACATAGAAAAAGCCAGTAATGGAAGGTTTTAGTTTCTTTTGGTGAAAGTTGTGTAGAAATTACAACGAATGCTTTAGATGAAACTTCTAGAACACAAACCAGAGGGGGGAGAGAGAGAGAGTTTGGTACTGGGGAAGGGAATGAGAACATCGAGGAAGCAAAGAGCACGATCCCCTTGCGAGTTTCTGCGGCCTTTGAGCATGGCGATATGGGGTTTCAGCACGGCGAGTGGCTGGTGTCTGTAACGTCTAAAATTTTTCGCTTGTTTTATACAGAAATTTATTTACCAAATCGTTTTTCTTCATTTTTTTTAAAACAAACTTCCAATGAAACTTCAAATAAAATAGTTGCCATTAAATATTTCTTAGTACAAAATAAAGTATCATACAGTCCATTACAATAATATTATTCAGATACAAACCATAATATAGTTCGAATA
>PYAF01002746.1:427431-437546 GCA_007407185.1 Glycine tomentella
TTTAATTAAAATATCTAGACTACTTTATTAAAGAATTCATTCCTCCCATAATTAAGAGAAAATTCCATAGATCACATCTTCCTTTTTCTGTGCTTTTGTGAAACTCAGGTTATTTTAAATTAAATCCTTTTTGAAATATTTTCCAAAATTTCTAAAAATTCTATTTCATGGTTTTTCTTTATGAATAATGTCAATAATTAATTATCTAGGAGTATATTTTATTCTTGCCAGGTGTTTATAGCCTTACTGAGGCTATATGGCTTTATCAGGGCCAAAGAGTATTTTGGTCATTTTGAAAAAGTTCAGGGGCATTTGTGTCTTTTTCATAAGGGACATTTGTGTCATTTTTAATATGTTCAAGGGTATTTTCGTCATTCTATCTAGGAATACATACTTACAGAAAATTTACTTGTATATGAAAATATGAGGGTGTTACAGTGTCAACCTCGAACGCGATGCTCGCCGATGGCACGAGCCTTCCCGATTCGGTGGAAAACAACACCGTTTTGAGTGGGGCAACGGTGAGGGATTTGAAGACGGCGATGATGACCGTCGGGGATTTCAATCAGATGCAGGTGAGGGTGGACATGGTGGGGACCTTACTTGTGGCACCACCATTTGTGCCCATGCCTTCTGTTATCGGTGATGGTAACACGTTCTAATACATACTCCTTGGGTTTGATAAAAGCTATTCAATGGATGTTCATGTATGATTACTAGTTTCCTTATGGTGCGAGTGGATGGAGGAATTCGAAAAGGAATAACCAACACTAAGAATAAAGAAGATTTGGGCAGTTTTTCCTTTTCATTTTGTGTTTTAAATTTTAAATTCAAATTTCAAAAATTTAAAAGAGGGGGAGGGTGAGGGAGGGGAGGGTATATAAAGTAAAAAGATAATCAATTCTAAGACGCTTTTTATGAAACTGTCTTTGAACACCTGTTTTCAAAGACAATTTTACGAAAATCATCTTTGAACACTTGTTTTCAAAGACGTCTATGATTCAAATTTCGTATTTTGAATTAACGCAAGATTTTCAAATACGGATTTTTGAAATCCGTCTTTGAAGACTTGTTTTCAAAGACGGTTTTACGAAAACCTTCTTTGAACACTTATTTTCAAAGACAGTTCCCATGAAATTGTCTTTGAACACTTTTTTCGAAGATAGTTATACAAAACCGTTTTTGAAATTGTTCAGATATTTACAAAATTATCATCGCTTCTATTTTTAAGATGGTTTTGCTACAATCGTCTTTGAATACGCGTTGTAAAAAAGGGTTTTTTTAGTAGTGATAGATGATTTGTACTGTATTGTGAAACTGTCTAGATTGGTCTGTTTAAATTTGCAGGTTTAATTTGGGTAATATTAAAAAATAGACAATATATTAAAAAATTTACAAAAATCAACATCGATTTTTATAAAAGCCGATGTTGATATCCATAATTCAACATCGATTTTTACAAAAATCAATGTTATTCTGCAGAACAACATCGGTTTTTTAGAAACCGGTGGTGATTTATGCATAACAACATCGATTTTTGTAAAAACCAATGTTGTTGTTCGTAAATCAACATCGATTTTTAGTAAAATCAATGTTGATTTTACATATTTTACAGTTCTTTTTTGTTAATTTCTTATTAGGCGACATCAATTTTTAAGAAAATCGATGTTATGTAGTTATGTTAATATCGATTTTAAAAAATTGATGTTAACGTTGATACTTTCAATGTCGAGGGTTTCAACATCGATTAAAACCAATGTTAAAAGTCCAAAATAATCGATATGAAATACTATTTTTCTAGTAGTGTTAGCTTTATTTTTACATAAAAATAGTTAATTAATTATAAGATGTAAATGTGGGAAAAGAACATGTTATATTTTTTATTTAATTAAATATGTCAGAAAAACATCAAATTTTTGAACACGGTAGGTCTTAATTATATATTTATAATTATTAATAAAGATAATTATTTCTTTTTGGTGTTTACATATTTTTTATTCTTAAATTATCCTTTAATATAATATCTACTTTTATTTTCTTCATAAATCTTTAGATATAATTGCTATCGTTTCTCCTAAAAAAAACTGCTACCACTTTCTTTAACTATTTTTTCTTTTTCTTTTTTTTTTTTAAAATAAAGATAGAGAATTTAAAGCATTAAGTTTCCAATAGTAAGATTTTGAATATATTTATTTTTATTATGTTGTCCTTTTGGTATATATGATTATATAGAAGTTCAAATTGAAAAGGTTTAACATTTTTTACATTATAATTTACAAGAATTTGAGTAGAGAACAAAAGTGGTGAATATTAAAGTTGATATCAATTAAACTACAAGTTTAATTAGTCAAACAAATCCAATTTTCCATTTAAAGAAGAATTTTTTTTGAACATATACCCAGAGTTTGGCTAGATTGTTAGGCTCGCACTACTAAAAAAATAGCTTTTAACATCGCCATGTTAACATCGGTTTTCCAGAAAATCGATGTTAACGAAAACGCGGTGGCAAAATTGTAAATAAAGGATGAATATAACATCGGTTCTGGCTAAAATACTTAAAAACTGATGTTAACTGGTTCAATATAACATCGGTTTTTAAGTATTTTTAACAAAACCGATGTTATATTGAACCAGTTAACATCGGTTTTTAAGTTTTTTAAGGAAACCGATGTTAACGTGAACAATTTAACATCGGTTTTTAAGTTTTTTTAATAAAACCGATGTTAACATGAAACAGTTAACATCGGTTTTTGATGAAAACCGATGCTGTCGTTGTTAAAATAGCAGTCCCCCAAATCAAATATCACCACTGTCGCGCGCTTCTCTTTTCCCTCATCCCTAACCTCAGCTTTCACACTCGCGTTTCCCTAATCCCTAACCTAAGCTTTTACACTCGCGACCTCATCCCAAGCTATTCCTTAACCTCGCGACCTCATCCCAAGTGTCATTGTCGGCACCTTCACTGTCACGGCGCTTCCATTTTCGTTCGTGTAGGTCGCGGCTTCCGGCGACTCTGACAAGGTACAACTGTGACGACGCTTCTGCATTTGTGTTCTTCTTCTTTTGAGCTTATTTTTCTGTTTGGGTAGCTTATTTTCCAGTGTTGGTATAGGTTTTGTTTCTCTTTAAATGGGTATTTACAAATGTGGTGTGGCCTCTATGAGGTTTTGCTTGATTTAATGTACATTGTTGCTACTGATTAATGGTCCCATGCATGGTTAATGTATGTTTTGTGTTGTTTGTTAATTAGAATTAGAGTTTTGTTTTGTGGTATGCTGAATTACTTTTGTGTTGTTTCTCAGTGTTTTGGTCTGCTTGCAACAAAGACATTTCACTTTTGCTGTGACTCGCACGGGCTCAGGTAGTGTCTCTTTTGCTCTGTTATGTTTGAGGAAAGCTAACCCACATTTCGAACTAACTGGTTGGTATTCGTTGTCTATGTTACCAGCATGGATTTCCAAAGTAGGAGGCCTCATTTGGTCGAGACCGTGGTTCGCATTGTTGGTGTTAGCTTCACAGGTACTTGACTTTATTCCACGGTTGTTGGTGTTGGTTATTCATGTCAAAGAGTGAATAATGATTTTAGCTGTTTGGAAGAATAATTTTATTAAATAGGTCAGCCCGTTAGATGGATAATTAGTAGAAGTGATACTTGAAGTCACATGCATGTATATTGATTTCCATCTTACATATATGCCAATCTATGTCATCTTTTTAAAGGAACAAACATTATACTTATACAGGGTCTGTATCAATCTTCTGACTTCATAAACAAGATATATATGTTTAAAGTATTAGCTTGTTGTAATATGATACTTTCTTACGTTGATGTTCAACCATAAACTAGTTGAGTTGTATTTACATATGTTGAGATTGGTATGCAGTGCATAGAAAAAGGTTACTAGTTCAATGTCAAAAGCATCAAGATTTTATAGCTGAGCCCACTTTAAAGAGAAAAAGTTGTTGCCTCTATTTTGAAACTACATAATAAAAAAGAAAATGAGAGGGGATGGGGGGAGATATATGCCTTATATGTGCCATTGATCTAATGAGTTTCTTTTAATAACATAACGCCATATAACCAGTATTTTAAATATGCATAGAATCATGTACAATTTTAATTTGTAACATTAAGTTATATTTTTGAATTTGTACACTATTACACCAAAAATGTTTCATATATAAAATCACTTCAAATTTTCAAATTTGGTCTTCATTTTACTTTTCATGCATAATAAAAATGAAAATATTGATGAAAATATTGATTGCTTCAATGGTGGGTGCCTGGGGGAATGAATCTGAGTAGCAAGCATATGGCGCGTGATAAAGAGTGTTTTCTTGTCATCTTGGACTATGACATCCTTGATCCTTGCCAGATAAAATGCCGGCCAAGATGGTTGTACCAGGTGCAAGAATTTGAGAGGAGAAAACATTGTTTACACTCCTCCTTGATACTTGCTAGTCTAATCAATGTACACCCTCTCAATAGGTTCAAACTTCACATATCAAATATGATATACACTTTTGTTTCTTTATTTGTCCAATGTGAAACTTGACGACTCTAACTCATTGCTTGAGCTCACATAGTAATGCTTAGGCAATTGAGGCACTTTTTGACTTGTTTTGGTGTTTGAATTTATAGAATTTTTAGTGGAATTGTGTAAAATACATTGGCCTTTCATGTTGGGATAGGGTTTACAGCTTGTGACTGTAAGCTGGTGAATTTGTAAAGGAATTGGGAGAGACTTGGATCCCTCGAAAGTCTTGAAGTGTTCTGAATAAAATTCCTTCCTTCATTTGTATCTGAACCAGTTTCTGTTAAGGTTCATGCTTTGATAAAGAATCTTTACTGAAAACCGGTTTGAATCATTATTTTTTAAATTTCTTTACTTTTTTTATAAAATAAAATTGAGATTAGCAATAGCAGTACGAAGATTAGCAATATAGGGTTTGTTAAGGTTTATTAAGGTTTGTTTTGTTCAAATTGGGTTAGGAATGATGAGAATATTTCAATATTCATTGAATGTTTAGGAAGTCATCAAATGTCAAATCAGTTCTAATTTAATTTAAACTACAAGTACAAAATAGTAATTAAATGAACAACCACAATTCCATTTAATTTTAGTTTGATATAAAAGCTTGTGACTTTGATGTTTACTTGACATGAATACTTCGGCCTGTTCGCTATGCTGACATTTTTTGTACATTCTGTTTCTATATATATTTCAAAGTATGATTTATCTTCATATACCACAAGCTACCTAGGTGTAGCTTTTTGAGGCTGAAAGAGTATTCGTAGCTGTTATTGACTAGTTTGATTCAATGTGTTCAAAGGCAATGTTTATGCAACAGTTGGTGTTACTACGTCTATTTTCTTTGATATCAGATTATAGGTATTCTTTATAGTTTATAGGAGGTCCATCATGCAATCCTATATGAGTCATCTTGAGTATTATGTCTATATTGCTTAGGTCACCATAAAGCACATGCCGTTCATATGGTCATGGACGCCAACAGCGTTTTTTTGCTGAGCTTAATTATTATCGAAAGTTTTAGCCAATTCATGGAAAGAGTTACCTAGAGGATTCAATTTGCTTTCAATCCTTTGTTTGCACTATGCATGGTATATATTTGCCTAGGATTCCCAGCAGTGTGTCGTCTTCTTTGTATTGATTCTCCCTAGTAGTAGTAGTAGTATATCAGAAAAATACAGCACACATAATAATAATAAGGATAAAATGAAACCATTTTTCCTTTACAATTTTCTGTCCTAAAACTCCAGTCAACACAATTACCATGAATTTTCATTATCAGTATAAGAAATAATTATGCAAAAGTGTGGACACACATGGTTGTTTTGTTATGATAGTGTTATACACACTCATGTGATTACTAAATTACTGATATTCTTCTAAATTTTACGCGCGTCCTGGCCTTCACACCAACCCAAAAAAAGCCAAAAAAAGGAGTTGTAGTCAGGTGAACTTGGACTATAGGAAGGAGATATGGGGCTGTAAGCTGGTGAAGTGGGGCTGTAAGCTGTTGAAGTTACTTTGTAGTTGGGAGAGGTAGGATTTAGGATTTACTTTGGTAGATCTTAACAAGCTAGCTTACGAAGATGAACCTTTCATCATGGCAGAACAAGCTAAACAAATCTTTTATGTACAAGATCCGTGTGACGAAAGGTGGTCAGTGGTACTACACGGAAAAACCATTGGCATTAATGTTGACGATGATGACTCAACCGGCGATACAAGTATGCCTCATTTCTCTACACAAATAGCTAACGTCAACACAGAAAACGAGGTTAACGATGTTCATGCAAATCGTAATGATCATGATGAAGGAGAATTAATTAACATCAGCTAATGTAATTTTTGTTTGTTAACTATTTTCGCCTTGTACGTACAATTTCATATGTGTTCTTGTAACTTAACGTGGGAGTCCACGCCATTAGCGTCATCAAACCGCAAGATCCACGCGGTTAGCGCCACAGTCCGCGCGATCAGCGCCAGTTTCTCCAGTGCCAGCCTTCCAGCTCGTGGACTCCACGCGATTAGCGTGGGTGTCCACGCTATCAGCGCCATCCTTTCGAGAGGGAGTTCGCGCCAGCCGCGCCATGAAGATTTTGTTTCCTAATTTAAATTATCTGTTTCAAATTTTTAAACAGAATTAGGATTTGTTACTGTAATTAAATGATTCTATAAATATTAAGCCTCTGAACTGAGTCTAAAAAAAGGAGCCACATCCATCTACATCATATTTTATCATTCAAAACCTCTGGAATTCAAGAATCAAGGCTAGGGTTTCTGCACAACTATGAATTATTCTACTGCTTTGATGTTCTTGAGGCCTATGGCAGGCTAAACTTTGTATTGTGGGAAGGCTATGAACTGATGAGAACTCCTCTGTAATTTGACTGGTATTGAAATACATATGTTTTGATTGTTTTATTCTTTTCTATTCTTCTTTCATATTCTTATTTGGAATTGATCACTTCAATTAAGTACTTAGGGTTAGGATTCGCAATGGGAGCGTTGGGGTTCTAATTTCTAACCTGTTAAGAATAACATTTGTTCATCACCTAGGAATAGGGATGCGTGAATGCAGACTTATAATATGATCTTTTAAATGCTTGAACTGATAGATTTCACTAAGGAATTAGGTTTTCGATTCAGGTTAAAAGGTTAATTCACTAAGGAATTAGGGATTAACTAATCTAGGAAAGGCTTATTCTCTGAACAATCATAAACAGGAATCCATATGATATATTCTCTAAATGCTTAGTTTGATAGAATCGCTAAGGGCTTAGGGTTCTCGATTGAATTAAATGGTTGAATCGCTAGTTATCTAGGGTTTGCAACTTTAGGAGAGATTTATTATCTGTGCACGTTAAATTAACAAATCAGTCAAACGAAAGGGGAGGAATCAGAAGGGATTGTGCCTGACCACAATTAATCTTCCATTGGTAATCTTTCAACTCAATTTACTGCATTTCTTTAATTTCTGTTTTTGTATTCAAACAACCAATCCAATCAACAACATTTCTCTGCTTAATTTCCTATTTTTACTTTCAATCACATTCATTAGTATTGCTGTGAAATCACCCCAATCCCTGTGGAGAATGATACTCACTTACCTAATCTTTATTACTTGAAAACGATCGGTGCACTTGCCGTAGTGTGCGGATATCGCAACAAGTTTTTGGCGCCATTGCCGGGGATTGGTAAACGGATTTTTACAGTAATTTTTAATCTTTGTGATTGAACTTTTTGTTACTAATCACTTCTCTGAGTTTTATGCGAGGTTTAGTCAATTCTGAGGATTTACAGTTCGACCCTGAAATTGAAAGAACCGTCCGAAGGAGACTAGCCAGACAAAGAAGAAGAGAAGTTGAAAACTTTGACTTTGATTCAATCCCTGAATTAGAGTCAGAGGCAGACATGGCTGAAGAAAGAAATAATTAGCCGAGACCAAAAGATGAACTAATGGGGGATATTCTGGCCCTAATGTTCACTAGACCTAACTCCAGCATTGTGAGACCATCAATACAAGCTAATCATTTTTATATAAATCCTTCATTGATAGCTTTGGTGGAACGCAGTCAGTTTGGAGGAGAGGATTTTGAAGACCCACACGACTTCATAGACAGATTTCTCAGAATCTATGACACTATCAGGCACCAAGGGGTCTCAGATGATGCTGTAAGACTACGCCTATTCCCTTTTGCTGTTAAGGGAAACGCATTGAGATGGCTGAACCGACAAACATCAAATAGCATCTTAACGTGGGAAGACTTAGTCGCAAGATTTTTTGCTGAATATTTTTCCATGGACAAATATAACCTGTTGGTGAATGAAATCACCAATTTTACTCAGAATGGAAGAGAATCCTTATGCGCTACATGGAATAGATTCCAAGAGTTGATTAGGAGATGTCCACGGTATGATATGCCTGTAGGTAAGCAGGTACGTATATTCTTTAATGGTATGACTCCTGGCACTCGTATGATTGTTAATGTAGCAGCAGGAGGAACTATAAGGTCTAAGACAGCAGCTCAAACATATGAGCTTATCAACTCTTTGGCCCGGAATGAAAATGAAAGCACTACCATTCAGCCGAAGAGAGAACCAATTCAGCTGTCCACTAATGATGCAATGCTTGTAGAGCAGAAGATTTTGGCATAACAACTAGCCAAATTGACTGAGAAGATTGATAGATTGCAAGTTTCTGCAGCACAAGTGGCAGCTAGCCAACCACATATAGTCTGTGAGCATTGTCAAGGTGAGCACGAGTCTAATGTTTGCCCTACTCTTGTTGGTGCTGACCTATGCAGGTGAATGGAGTTTGGAATGATCAAAGGCAGCAACAACCTTACCAGCAGCAGCCCTATCAGAGGAACAACAATTTTTCTGCTGGAAACAATTATCAAAGGAGATTCCATGGAGGTGGTCTGGATTACAAGTCCAACAACTATTTGCAACCCCCTCCTATTCCCAACAAGGAACCTTCAGAGCTTGAAAAGGTTGTGATGCAACTGTCAAAAACAACAGCAGAGTTTATATCTGAAACAAGAGCTCACAGGACTAACCAAGATGCTTCCATTAGAAACTTGGAAAACCAGATTGGTCAACTTGCAAAACAGTTGGCTGAGAGACCACAAGGCCAATTTCCAAGTGACACCGTTGTAAACCCAAGGGAACACGCCAAGGCCATCACAACCAGAAGTGGTAAGGTATTAACTACACCAGAAAGGCCTGAGGTAAGTAAAAAGGAAGCTGAGAAAAATTCTGCAGCAGCTGAACCTTCAAAAGAAAAAACTGCAGAAAAATTTGAAGAGCAGAATTCTGCACCTCAACCAAAGAAGTGGGACTTTTCTCGCTTTGAAAAGCCTCCATATCCGGTGCAGACCAAGCAACAATTGCAGAAGCAGCAATTTGTCAGGTTCTTAGAAATGTTTAAGAAGTTACACATTAATATACCATTTGCTGAGGCATTAGCTAATATGCCCAATTATGCAAAATTCATGAAAGAACTTCTATCTAAGAAGCATAAGCTGCAAGATTGTGAAACCATAGCACTCACTGAGGAGTGCAGTGCAATCATACAAAGGAAACTTCCCCCTAAATTGAAAGATCCTGGAAGTTTTAACATCCCTATAGCCATAGGAAACATTAATGTAGGGAGAGCACTTTGTGACTTAGGGGCTAGTATAAACCTAATGCCATTATCTATATGTAAATCCCTAGGCATATCTGAACTTAAACCAACTAGAGTATCCTTACAACTAGCAGATAGATCTTTAAGGAAACCCTCCGGGGTAATTGAGGATGTTTTAGTTAAGGTAGACAAATTCATTTTTCCTGCTGATTTTATTGTGTTAGACATGGAAGGGGAAAGTGAAATCCCTCTACTATTAGGAAGGTCTTTCCTAGCCACTGCTAGGGCCTTAATAGATGTTGAGCAGGGAAAACTTGAGCTGAGATTAAATGATGAATCTGTTGTATTTAATGTATTTGATGCCATGAAACATCCAGCTGATGAACAAGATTGTTTTAGGCTAGATGTGTTGGATAATGTTATTTGTGCAGGTATTACAGCAGGCTTAAAAGCAA
>PYAF01002746.1:456903-488840 GCA_007407185.1 Glycine tomentella
GATTAATAAGTTGAAAACTTCAACTTTGCCAATTTCTATTGTCAAACAATACAGGGGAAATTATGCACATTTTTTAAGTGAAAGAGATAGTTTGGCTATGTATCTTGTCTGCCAATAGGAACGTAAATTTTATCTTTGCAAATTGCAATAATACCAAGGGAAGTTTGTTTTATCTTGCATGATGTGATTTTTTTTTAATGTTCTCAATTTAATTTCAATATCATCTCGAATGGCCTTTCCCAATTATTTTTGCTACTTAGTATCATTGCAATTTATGCTATGCCAATGATGCTAATATATTGTGTTCTAATGCTTTGCTACTTAGTATCATTGCAATTTTTGCTACTCAGTACCTGATGCTTTGCTTTATTCTAGTTACCCACCTTAGCCTATTCTCCTTTGTTCTAATGATTCTTTGTCATTTGTCATTTTTTAGGATGGAAAGATATTTAGGTTCTTTTTTTACAAAGTCAAGTGGTAGTAGTGCTAAACGTTCTCGATGTGAATCTTCTTCATCTATTGATTTAGTTCAAGATAAACCAAATGAGTGTTCAAGAAAGGAAAATGATTTGTATGTTCCTGATCCGGGTAAAAGTCTTCCTATTATGAGTATTGCGAAGAGTGGTCAAGAAAGAGAAATGATTCGAAGAATTTATCTAACGAATGGTCCTTGTCAACTAAAACTTGACAACTTTCCTCAATCCTTAATTGGGGGTAAAATGCGTAGATTTAATCCTCAATGGTACAATGAGTTTGGCACTTGGTTGGAGTATAGTGAATCAAAAGATGCTGTATTTTGCTTGCATTGTTATCTATTTAGTTGTGAGCATGGTGATGGAAGGGGTGGTCATGATTCATTTGTGGGAGAAGGGTTTAGCAAATGGAAGGACAAACAACTGCTTCATAAACATATTGGTAAAGTTGGAAGCATTCATAAGTTGTGCTTCAGTGCTGCCAAAGATTTGATGAATCAAAATCAACATATTGACATTGTTGTGTCTGGCATTTCTGACAAAGCCAAACAAGATTATCGTATTCGTCTGAATGGTTCTATTCGATGTGTTCAATATCTTATACGACAAGGTTTGGCTTTCCGGGGACATGATGAGACAGATGCTTCAATGAATCAGGGAAATTTTGTGGAGCTTGTAAAATTCCTTTGTGAAAGCAATGAAGAGGTAAATAATGTATCTTTGAATAATGCCCCAGAGAATCTCAAAATGATAGCTTCCTCAATTCAGAAAGATATTACTAATGCTGTTGCTAGTTTAGTTACCAGAGCTATTATTTCAGATATTGGGGATAATTTCTTCTCTATACTAGTTGATGAAGCTCATGATATATCAATTAAAGAACAGATGGCCATTGTTTTAAGATATGTGAACTGCAACGGTGACATTATTGAGCGTTTTCTTGGTATTGTTCATGCTACAGCTAGTTCACTTAAAGAAACGATTGAGTTAATTTTTGCAAAAAATGGCTTGAGCTTGACAAAGATTCGTGGTCAAGGTTATGATGGCGCAAGCAATATGAGTGGTCAATTCAGTGGTCTGAAAAGCTTGATTTTAGTTGAAAATAATTCTGCTTACTATGTTCACTGCTTTGCACATCAACTTCAGTTAGCTCTAGTGGCTTGTGCAAAAAAGGTTTACGCATTGACTGACTTCTTTAATTTTATACCGTTGGTGTGTAATGCAGTTGGTGCTTCTTGCAAAAGAGCAGATATTTTGAGAGAAAAACAATTTGATGAGATAGCCAAAAGTATTGCAAACGATGATGTTCAATCAGGGAGAGGCTTGAATCAAGAAATGAGTTTGTCACGACCAGGGGACACACGTTGGACCTCACATTACCGGTCATTGGTAAATCTATATACATTGTTTGATCCTGTGCTTGATGTGTTAGAAATTATAAAAGACGATACAGTCCTTATACATGCAAAAAGGTCTGAAGCCTATGCCCTTATGATGCGTATGCAAACTTTTGAATTTGTATTACTTTTGAATCTGATGATCAAGGTCTTAGCAATAACGAATGAATTGTCACAAGCACTTCAGAGAAAAGATCAAGATATTGTGAATGCTATGACTCTTGTAAAAGTTTCAAAGGTGTTATTACAGAAGATGAGAGATAACGGGTGGGATAATCTATGTCAGAAGACTTATGAATTTTGTATAAAACATGATATAGATATCCTTGATGTGGGAAGTGTACTTGCATTACAAGGGAGAGCAAAACGTAGAGGACCAGTTACTCATCTGCATCACTTTAAGGTTGACATATTTTATGCAGTGATAAATACTCAACTTCAATAGTTGAATGATCGTTTTAGTGAAGTTAGTTCGAATTTGCTGCAATGCATGTCATGTTTAAATCCGTGCAACTCTTTCTCGGCATTTGACAAGAATAAGTTGTGTGAATTTGCTGGCTTTTATCCTTCAGATTTTGATTTGAATGATTTTGTTATGCTCGAATATCAGCTCGACACGTATATCGTTGATGTGCAAAGTGATCCTGATTTTTTGAATTTGCAAGGAATAGCTGATCTTGCCAAGACGATGGTTGAAAAGAAGAAACATATTGTGTATCCTTTGGTTTATTTACTTGTAAAGTTAGCATTAATTTTGCCTGTAGCAACAGCATCTGTGGAAAGAGCATTTTCAGCTATGAAATACATCAAGACGGCACTTCGTAATCGGATGGGGGATGAATGGTTGAATGATTGTTTAGTGCCTTATATTGAAAAAGATGTATTTGAAAGTATTGATAATAAGGCAATTATGAAAGAATTTCAAAAAAATAAGGCCTAGAAGGATGACATTGTAATTATTTTTCTATATATGTATTTGAACTTGTTGAGTGCCCCCCCTTGATTTATTTTCTAGATCCGTCACTGCCCCTACCCAAATTGTTTCAGAATGAAAGCAAAAGCATTTGAGTGTAAGCTTGGATAAAAATTACGTTCGATATTTTTAATGATATATGTTGTAATATTAATAATTACAATAATTATTATAGTATTCAAATTTGAGAGAATAGAAATTGAATACATAATCTCAATTTTTTATACTTAATCAAATAGGAATTAAAATAATTATAGAACTAATGGAAATGATTAAAACTAGAGAAATATTAATGAGTTTTTTTTTTTATCAAAAAAAGATACTGTTTTTGGCCAAGAAAATGTTTTTGGCAAAAAAAAACGCACTTTGTGGCGGTTTCTGAATCCCCAGAAATATAAAACAAAAAATAAAAAATAAAAGTGAAAATAAATTGTGACAGCTTTTAGTTGTCACAATGTTTTTGACGGATTTACCAACGTTCCACTAAAAGTCGTCACAATTTTTTCTGACGTCCTTTCTTTTGATGGTCAATCCTGATCATCATAAATTAATTTTGTGGCGGCTTTTAGCCGTCAGAAATCACTCTTTTAACCGCGACAAAAATATATATATTTCTTTGGAAGATGTAGGCTGAATATTGGTGCCTATTTGAAAAATACATAGAAATGTTAAAACACATCTTGTAATGTAAAATTTATGATTGAGATTAATTTAGATATATATCTCAAATATGTTTAATTATTTTAAATTACTGTAATTTAATTAACTATACTAAATTTTAAAACTTATGAACATATTAAATGTATTTTTATTTTTTAACATTCTTTTGAAATAAGACCAATACGAGTTGTCGCTTGTCACACCTCTAAATTCTGATGAGTAAGTGGAGACGAATTTGGATCCTTAACTGACTATCAATAGTCTCTTCACTCTTGAGCTTATCTCTCTAGTCATTTGACATTTTATCTCTGTATTTTCTTTTTCTTTTTCTTTTTCTTTTATTTTTTCTCTCTCTCTTTTTATAGGGTCAAATATATTTTTTATCCTTAAATATTTTGTAAATTTTTCTTTAATTTCCAAACAAATTTTTTAGTGTTTTTTTTGTCCTTATATTTTTTTTTTGTTAACAATTTTAATTCCTACCATCACATGATAGTAATTTTGATAGTAATTTTTGATGGCATAGTCACACTAGTAGGTCATCGACTTGTTCCGTCATTAAAGAGATTGACAAGACAATCATATGTAATTATTTTTTATAAAGTTCATTTTTAATATCTCGTCAACTAATCTGACATATCAACGAGTCTAAACAAATGAGGGATCAAAGTAATTACACGTGTATCATGTGGTTAACGAGATATTAAAAAGATTATACGTGATTGTTCCTGTTGAACTTAAACTCCTTGATAATGACACAAGTAACTAAACTACTAACAAGAAAAAAGTACAAGGCCAAAAATGCAAATATATATATATATATATATATATATGTATATATTTAGAGACTAGAAATAAAATTTGCAAAAAGTTAACATACCAAAAATATATTATTTAACATTTTTTTTTACTAGAGGCAGGAAGGGATCTAATTTGAAGTGGAGACTTCTCTTTTCGTCATGAAATCTCAATTTATCTTGTTGATTTAAATATGTTATCTCACTTCGTATCCCACCAAACAAATGATGACACGCCATTTAAGTTGTCATGTGTATTTTTCCTTTAATTCTAAAAATACCCCTGCAAAATCCCAAACCCAAATCTCTAACCCTTTCTTAACAAAGTATGACACACAAATTGTTTCTCCTTAATTGCCAACGAATGACATGTTTCTTCCAGATGTAGAAAAGTGATGGCGAATCGGTGTGTAACCATCATGAACCATTTTTGCAACTTCTCTTCTTCATGGGGGTCGAGTCGAGTCGAGTCTTCCATGGAGATAATGTAACATTCCAATTTTCTATGTGTAACACCCCGTATGCATCCGGTGTATTATCATATTATTTTATCATATTAGCGCGGTAATTAATTAAAATTAATTACCCAAATCTTTAGAAAGAAATCCCCAAGATCATTTTTCTTGATTCATTATGTATGGTATGTATAAACAGTAAAGTAAACGAATGCCAGATTACCACAACAACCTTAGCGATCCAGACACACAACAGTGAGCAGCCAAGCTCTCAAAACACTGCTCCAAGCAGCTATACATGTATGTCCTCTACTAAGGCCTCTCACCCTGGGGTCTCTCATCCCTGTCAGTTGTACAACCTGAAAAATGTAATTCCCACACACGGGGTGAGATAAAAAATCTCAGTAAGCTCAGGGTTCTTGGAGCTTCTCCTTCACCCTGGCTCACTTCCATGATCACAATACATTAATAGGCATCACAACATCATCACAACAACACATAGGCACACACAAGCTCTAATGTGTACATCATAAGTATCCAGGACCATCTCAGTCCCCTGGGACCATCTCAGTACCCAGTAAGTCATTGTGGACCATCTCAGTCCACAATGTGAGGCTGGAACTCACACCTGTGTCATCCAACGGGAGCTACCCCTACACAAGGATGCACGCCATATGGTACCTCCGAGAATAGGCTGCTACATCATTAGACCACCTATCTCTTGGTCTTGAGGAATCTCTCCTATGGAGCAAACCAAGCTAGGAGTTGCGCTCTACTCCTAGGGAGGTCCATATCTATCTACTGGCCAGAAGATCTATCCGAAAGACAACCATACACAGAGCACAGATACATGCATACATATCATCATGAAGAAAGCTGTAACAACCAATTCAATGCATGTAAACCATAGATACACCCATCACTCTATCTCGGAGTATGGGGGGAAACACAAGTAGTGGGAAAACACTCCCAAGCACAAAGAGCTTACCTGGCACGGTAGTGCTTTGCTGTCCAATCCCTGGGCTGTGGTCTCCGGCACTGACACTCTCGGTGTCTCACCCTATATACAGGCATACAGCACAATCAATCATCAATAACACCATACAAAACACCTAACAACGGTTCTCAACCGTTTAATGAAAGGAAAACATAATTCCTTTCTATAACCTTCTCAATCAACTATCTTAGGGTTATTAGAACTAACCACCTCATAGGTGACTTACAGACCCTTAGCAGGATCTATCTCAGCCTAACCAAGGCCTTAGAGTCTCTCTAAGACTCTGTATAAGTCAATTCAATCAGTTCAATTGCCTTTGTCCAGGCTATATATCAATAATAATCCAACTTAGCTAAAACAATTCTATCAACACGTTTTCACCGTTTATTTGGCCTTCTGAACAACTTTTGTAAAGGCACTTAGGCTCATATCTATCATAATACCCTTCATTTAGCCTACTCGTACATATCTCAGAGTCAAAACCAAACTTCAT
Source organism: Glycine tomentella (assembly GCA_007407185.1). NCBI lineage: Eukaryota > Viridiplantae > Streptophyta > Magnoliopsida > Fabales > Fabaceae > Glycine > Glycine tomentella. The sequence continues at coordinate 463,149 of PYAF01002746.1, forward strand.
CTAAAGTCATGTTTCAAAGTTCCATATTCATCAGAACAACCTCCTGAGCATACTTTTCTAAAGAACCCAAGCCTAATTCCAGCCTTAACACAAATGGGTTACTATTCATCCCATTACCAATTTGACAAATCAATCGGTAAAACTTAAGTTTCTTACCTCAAAACAGTCAAGGAAGGCTGAAGAATCGCTTCTCCAAGCTTCAACGTCCTTGAATAGCCTTCTTTCTCCTTAAAATCCAAGCTTTGTAAAGTCCCTTAGAGAAAGGAATCTCTCTGATTGATGGGTTTTAAGGAAGTTAGGAGCTGGATTTTAGCTCATGGAGCGATTCCTTACAACTTACTTGAAGGATAGAAAGTGTTTAGATGAAGTATGGAGGAGATATGAAGCTTTCCCAAGCTCCAATGGCAGAAAAACAGAGGAAGAAGAAGGAATGCAGTTTTTCCTTCAAAAAAACGCGAAAATGGCCTTTTATAGGCCCTCAGCACGAGTCCTAGTGCTACTGGCGCTACTTTTGGCGCTATCCGCTCCAAAATCCAGAGAAAACGTGTTTTCCAGGGCACTACTGGCGCTATCGGCGCCATATCTGGCGCTAATCGCGCCACAGATCAAATTCTGGCGCTAACGGCGCTGTTCCTGGCGCTAATCGTGCAAAAAACCATGAAAAATAGCCTTCAGCTACAATGCCATGCTATCAGCGCCAAATCCCACGTTATCAGCGCCAGCTACAGTGAAAATATATATATATATATATATATATATTTTTTTTTTTACAAAACCTTGGATTATTATACTATGTATGTGGTAGACAATGTTATTGCTTTGTTATATGATTGAGTAGTGTTTTTAGACTATAGGAATGAGAGAAAATGAAATGTTACCATAGAAATACTTAAGCATGATTAAACTCTTAAGTTTTTAAGCTAATGTCAAGAAAAAATAAGGATAATTCAAAGAAAATTCTATAGTCAAATAATAGACAACTCATTATTGGCCTAGATATTAATAAATAGATTTTGGTCTGCAAATATAACTTAGAAGCTTGAAAAAAAATTAATAGTTAATGTAAGTAAGGTTAGAAATTAAGTGGGGATAATTAAAGTTGATTAATGGTGATCTAGATTTCATAGAATTAGAAAATGGGTTGTTAAGTCATAAGAGTTTAAAGTGAAAGGTATTTTCGTAAATGACTATGCAACTAGTTTAAAAATAGAATTTTAGTTTAATTAGTTGGTTACTAATTAAAGTGTCTAATTATATGATGTAGAATAATTAAATTAAGTTAGAGTTGTAACACCTTGAAAAATTACAACTCAGACTCATAAAGAAAACTTTGTGTTGTGTCATATATGCATTTATGAATTTAATTTCAGTAATTATATGTTTTTAATCATAGAATTTCATGCTATGTATATATATGTTTGTGATTGATTTAGTAAAGCTTGACAAAAATATAGAAACTGTCTGAGCTAAATTTTCATCTGTGCAAGAATTGTATTGTGCATTGAGTTGCAGTATAATTTATCTATGTGTGAGTAGACCCTGTGAGAGTTTATTTTGAGTACACGTATTACTAGGGAGATTATGACAATAATTGAGAAAGTTAGAACAATAATCAAGGCATTTAGGATAGAATTTACTAGTTTGGTAAAAAGTAAGAATACTTATTTTTGGCAAAACTCTACTTTAGACTTTTTAAGTAAAAAATTCAAAGTGAAACACATAACATTTGGTAATGATGTACACGTTTTCCATGGTTGAGAAATGGTCATTCATGGGTCAAAATTGAGTGATTAAGATAAACTTACACAATAATATAATGGATTATGCTCTAAACTTCTTCTATAAGTTCATTTAGACTCCAAAACTCACAAAAGGTTCTCATTCTTCTTCTTCTTCATGAGTTGGTCAAGAGGGAAGGAGACACCATTTCCACTCTTCTTTCAAGCTGTACTGTACAAAATGGTAAAATTACACGTGGCCATTACTGTGGGGTCATTGTACACGTGTCCACCCTCTGTGTCAGCTCTGCTACAGGAATTGCACACATGTTTGCTCTCTGTGTCAACCCTGCTACAGGAACAACGCACTTGTCCGTCCTCCGTGTCAGCTTTGCTATAGAAGCACGGATGTCAAACCTCAGTAGCCGGGTCTCCCTGGCCCACAGGTTATCTGTTACGCTTATTTATTCAAATAACTGTAACCACTTTATCTCTTAACAGATCTCGAATTATCTCCAAGGGATTATCTACAAGTTGTTACTTATCTACAAGTAACAAACTATTTACAAGATATACATTATCTTCTATTTGAATTATATAACTGCCTGCTATTATATGTTATATTATCAGCAAATTAATTATCAAACAGAGGCCCAAGGCCCATACTCCACGCTATAAATACAGGTTCTCTCTAAACCTTTAATCATCTCATATTCATCTCATGAACACTTTGAAACACTCATTCATACTGCAAATTCACCCATGGTGAACATACTCCGAGATCACCTCGGACACTTACCTTCAGTTATGCTTCCATAATTGATGTACTTACTTGAGCGTCAGAGTCCTTTTCTTTGTTTTATAGGTCCCCCTCCTTAACAAGGTTGACTCACCGTCCAACGTGCAAAGTCTGGAACCCACCTGGACCACATCCACCTCGGTGCATGGCACTTCCAGATTTTGGTAAGAACATTTGGCACCCATAATGGGGCCGCGATAAAACTTACCTTACGACCTCGCATTCTCCAGATCATATTTGTTGTCCACCAATGTCAATGGTTAGTACGTGCTCTAGTCTTAGGCACCACACTCCCATTGAGAAATCCAACCCTCCTCTTACGACCATGACTAACCCAGATACCATTCGACAACTCCAAAATCGCATAGCAAAGATAGAGAGAAGACATGAAGAAGAGCTCCAAAGGATGAAAGCTGACCATGACCAGCCGGAAGCCAGAGTGAGACATCCTTAGGGAGACGAGCACTACCCCCTCACAAGAAACAAACAAACTCAAAGGGAATTGCACCCTCAACAGACCGTCAACCCTTATGGCGGTCCCAGTTCATCACAGGTTTACCGTCTAGAAGGGCAAACAACACGACGAAATTGTTTTTTCGATCATATTATGGAAGTCGACCTTCCCTCTGGGTGAAAATCTCTCCATCTAGAAAGGTACGACAACAACATAGATCCGGACGAGCATTTGGATGCCTTCCTCACTCAGGCAAATTTATACACAAATAGCGACGCTGTGTTATGTCGAGTGTTTTCTACTTCTCTAAGGGGAGAAGCTTTGACATGGTATGGTGGACTCACCCCGTGATCCATAGACAGTTTCGACACCCTTGTTGAGAAGTTCAATGCACAATATGCGACCAATCGGTCTCACAGGTTAACTTCCGTTGCATTAGCCACTCTGCATCAAGAATTTGATGAACCTCTCTGAAGGTTCATGGAAAGATTTGGGCGAGTAGTTGTTCAGATCAGAAACCTCAATCCTGAGGTAACATTACATTCCATGATGCTGGTTTTACGACCTAACAAGTTCGTGGACAGTCTGTGCAAGAAACCTCTCTCTAGCATGGACGAGATACGCGAGCGGGCTTAAGGTTACATACAGATGAAGGAGATGTCTAAGTTCCAGAATAAAGTTAGATAGGTCGGACATAATCGAGAAAAGCATGAATTGACAGCCAAAGTTGACCCCTAGAGGTCGAACAAAAAGCAGAAGCTGGACAAACAACAACCTCTCCTAAAAAACTAGGTATGAGAGATACACTCCCCTGACAGTCAATTATGTCACAATCATGGAAGAAGCCTTCAATACGGAGGTACATGTGATACTACCAACACCCCCATCGTCTCTCAAGCCAGGGGCGAACTCGAACCAATGCTGCCATTTTCATCGCGGCAACGACTATAATACTGAAGAGTATTGGGTCTTGAAGGACAAGATTGAAGAACTCATCCAGGCAGGGTACTTGTCACAGTTTGTAAAAAGACCTGACAACCCTTCAACTAGAAACAGACATGGGGGACGACCTGAGGGCCAATACATGAACCAGGATGCTGGCAAAAGAAGAGACGAGACTGAAGACAGGAGGAGACAGAGGCAACAATAGCCCAGACAGGAGCATCAGCCCCCTCGCCAATAGGAGAATGAGCCTACCCAACACATACAAGGTGTAATCAACACTATCGCGGGCGGGTTCTCTCATGGAGGATCATCCAGCCAATCTCGAAAGAGGCACTTACATGCTATATGGAACATCGATATAAACTGTGTTGATGCTCCCCCACCATGGAGCCTCCCTCCTATTTCATTCACAAATGCAGATTTCAAGGGAATCAATCTTGTTAACCAGGATGACCCAATGGTGGTTTCCCTTATAATCGCCAACTTCAAAGTGTCGAAGGTCCTCATCGATCAGGGTAGCTCTGCCGACATTCTATACTTGAAGACTTTTCAGAAGTTGGAGGTCTCATCATACATGATTTAACCTCACTCCGGACATCTCCTAGGTTTAGCAGGAGAAAGGGTAGAAGCCCGGGGCTACGTGGACCTATGACCACCTTCGATCAAGGTTCACTTTTGAGGAGTTTTACCATCAGGTATTTAATTATCGATGCGGAAACCTCTTTCCTTGCTTTGATTGGTAGGAAAACGCTGAACGAGCTTGGAGTTATTGTCTCGACGCCTCACTTAAAGATGAAATTCCCAACCATGATGGGAAAATAGTCACCATAGAGGTAGATAAGAAGCAAGCCCAACAGTGCTATGTAGAGAGTTGGAATGTGGCCCCGTATCCTTCCAGCAGGGATAGATATTGTCCCACTTCGGGGGGTACTAGCTAGGTCATGAGCATAGATAAAGGGTCCACCCCTTATACCTTAACTGTCTATACAACTCACCATAATGACACACCTTCAATGTAGATCCACGCGATGACAACGTCGACTAAGGACCAAAGCCAATCGAGGAACTTGACAAATTGAAGCTTGGATCCAAACCCGGGCAATGTACACAGCTCAGCATAAACCTCACTGGTCATGAGCATAAACATATAGTAGACATTCTTCGCAAAAATACGGACTTGTTCGCTTGGCAACCGTCTGACATGTCGGGCATCGATCTTAGCATCATATGCCACAAGCTGACAATATGTCAATAGGGTAAACCAATAGCCTAGAAGAAGTGAAAGATGGGAGAAGAAAGATGCAAGGTAGTTAAAGAAGAGGTCGACAAGTTACTAAAGGTCAACTTCATCAGAGAAGTCAGGTACTCTACTGGCTCACCCATGTCGTAATGGTCAAAAAGGCCAGCGGTAAGTGGCGTATGTGGACAGACTTCACTGACCTTAACAAGGCATAGCCAAAAGACGCGTACCCATTGCTAAGCATTGACAGGCTGGTCGACAGTGTGTCATGGTTCCAAATCCTGAGTTTCTTGGATGCATACTCTGGGTACAACCAAATCAGTATGCACGCCCCAAACGAAGAGAAGACGACATTCATTATCAAAGATGCCAAACTATTGCTATAGGGTCATGCATTAGACAATAATAATTAAGAAGAAATCATTAATAACAACCAGAGTCATTCTCACTAATCCATCAATTTATTACACACTCAACAAACCAGTTATCCACTTTATTTCAAAAATCAAAACAATCATGCTCAAAATGATGCATGCACCTGACTCATCTCTTAGAATGCAATGTGGTACCATCCTCATGAAAACAACCTCTAGGAAAATGATGCAGTAGCTTGTCGAGGTCACCTTGTCGTGCACAGGTCGCTCCCCCATGGTGATCAGCCTTGAGTCTTAAGGGAGTCCCAAACATAATGACATGCCCCCTAGTACTTGCGTTTTCAGCCCATAGAAACTCACAGGTACTTACTACCACTATTCTATTTCCATCCATGCAATATGACGTATGAAACATGGGTACCATCAATGCATGACCTGGCTAGGAACAAATCCTTCCCCACAAGGATAACCAGTCATGCACCCCCATGTACATACACAAACATACCAATATGGGCTCCTCGATGCACTGGTCGTGGCTAGGAACAAATCCTTCCCCGCAAGGATAACCAACTGGTCACTGCACCCCACGTGTACATACACATCATATAATCATGGGCACCATCAATGCATGACCCGACTAGGAACAAATCCTTCCCCGCAAGGATAACCAGTCATGCACCCCCATGGGTATCCATGTATATCCACATCACACAATGGGATTGTTCACATCCACATTATCTCTCATCAATGTCATTATCAACATTAACATTACATCATCTCAATATCATCGTCATACATATCAAAGTCATCTCATTTTAACATCATCAACTACATTAACATTATTTCATTTGTACATCATCAAACACATCATCTTTATCTCATTCCATCCTCACCAACACATCAATAACATCTCATGTCAACATTATCAATGACATCAATATCACTTTATTCATCTACAATCCATATTACCTCGAGACTGACATTTTAGGGAAATTCTAAATTAAAGAAGAGGACTACAATATAGAAAACACACTCTTATGCCCATTTAAAAATTTAATGAAGAATTAAATAGGAAAATATATTATAAAATTTTGGGCAGAGTCTCCTTTGTAATTAAGACTTTTCTCAAAAATTCAATCAATTACAGCAACAACATTTCAACTAATCTAAACTAATCAAATAACACAAGAAATACATGAAACATCTATTTTCAGTTATCAACATTTTAGGGTGTTACAAAGTCAACCCCGACAAATGTACAACCATATTACAGATGCGTAGCCCAACCAACATCACTGAAGTTCAGAAACTGATTGGAAGAGTAGCGGCTATGTCAAGGTTCCTCCCAAAACTCACCGAAAAGGCAAAGCCTTTTTATAGGTTGCTCAACAAGACTGAACCTTTCCTCTGGGAGGAAACTTGCAAGCAGGCCTTTGAGGCATTCAAAAAGATAATTGTTGCACCACCTGTTTTGAGTCGACTTAGATTGGAGGCACTGTTGCTTCTGTATCGCTCAGTGGCAGACGAGGTTGTTAGCTTAGCACTTGTCCAAGAAGAAGGGAAACATCAACTCCCTATCTATTTCACCAGCCGTATGTTACATGACACCGAGAAACACTATCAAATGATAGAAAAGATAGCCTTGGCACTCGTCACTTCCGCCAGACGCCTTTGGCCATATTTCCAAAGTCACTAGGTGATAGTTAAAACTAACTATCCCATCAAACAGGTACTATGGAAACCTGAACTGGCAGGCAGGATGAGGACATGGTCAGTCGAATTATCAAATTTGACCTTCAATACGAACCCCGCGATCCCATGAAGACACAATTCATGGCAGACTTCCTATCAGAGTTTACAAGAAAAGACAAATCCACCCTAGACTGATGGAACCTCTATGACAGAGCATCCAATGTGCAAGGAAGCGGAGCAGTATCATTCTTAAGGGACCTAGTAACATCTCGCTAGAGCAAGCCCTCAAGCTTAACTTCAAAGATTCAAACAACCAAGCCGAGTACGAGGCACTTATAGCAGGACTTAAGCTTTGAAAAAGAAGTCAGGGCTAAATGTCAGAGGTGCTACTCCGACTCACAACGCGTCTAGGTACAGGTAGCCAACAAGTTCCAAACCAAAGAAGCGGTACTCCTCCAGTATTATCACTTAGCCAAAACACTCATTGATAGCTTCAAGTGTTTTGAGATGTATCACATACTGCAAAAGAGTAACACCAGAGCTGACCTGCTATCCAAGCTAGCCAGTAATAAGAAGATTGGGCACCTCAAGACCATCATCCAAGAAACACTCCAAAATTCCACCATAGACACCCAAGAGGTAATGGCTGGCAAAGAGGAGGAACCTAACTGGATGACCCCTTACAGAAATTTTCTCACCAAGGGGGCACTGCAGACAGATGAAAACAAAGTCCGACGACTAAAGAGGAAAGCCAACTACTATGTCATCCTTGATGGTGAACTATTCAAAAGAGGACCGACATCACCTCTACTCAAGTATGAGCAGGATACTACTGGTCGACCCTCAGGACCGACGCCTTCGATTTCAATCGGAGGTGCCATAAGTGCCCAGAGTTTGCGGACGTCCTACAAACTCCCCTACAACCTTCACACTCTGACTTTCCCATGGCCCTTTGCAATGTGGGGATGGACATCATGGGGCCCCTACTAAGAGCTCCAGGGATGGTCAAATTCTTACTGGTAGCCATCGACTACTTCACCAAAGGAATCAAAGCGAAGCCTTTATGAGAGATAACAACTCGTGAAGTAGAAACCTTCATCTGGAAACATCTCATATGCAGATATGGTCCACCCTTCGCTATCATTACTCATAATGATACGCAGTTCAAGGCATAGACCTACGAAGACTTCCTTACACGGCTGGGTATCAAACACCTGGTCACCTCTGTCGAGCACCCCCAGACTAATGGTCAGGTGGAGGCAGCCAACCGATTTATCCTTCGAGCCTTATGTAGACAAGTCTAAAGGCCTCTAGAAGGAAGAACTCCCCAGCATACTGTGGGCTTATCACTGCTCACCACAATCAACCATTCATGAGACCCCCTTTCGACTCACATATGGCACTGACACCATGATTCCCGTCGAACTTAGGGAACCATCGACAAGAAGACTGTTATTTCAAGAACAACACAATGAAGAAAACATGAGGGTTGAATTAGAAACCACGAAAGAAACTCGAGACCACTAAATGTCAGATGACAAGAAGTTACAACACCAAGGTTCAACACCACAAACTTTCCATCCAAGCGACCTAGTCTTGTTGAATATAGGAGGAGTTGGAAGAAGATCAAGTCAAAGATGAAGCTGTTGAAGGAAGATTTAGCTTTTCACATGCCAAGCATTTGTAATGGTTTAAGTGTATGAAAGGCTAATCTTGTGATCCTTGCATTGCATTAACATGACCATTAACATGCATACATGATTTTACTAAAGCATTAAAGATGTTCATGTTTTAAAACTCATGGTTAAGTTTTTGGAAAAACAAAATATCACTGCTTTAATCAATTACACAAGGATATAATCGGTTACCTGCTTCTGTTTGATTCTGGGAAAGCCATGAAGAACACTTTAATCGATTACTAGCTACTCGTAATTGATTACATAGCACAAAATGTAAATCATGATTATCTATCTTAATCGATTACCATTATACTGTAATCGACTACACAAGTTCATTTTAAAATATGCATGACTGCCTTAATTGATTACCACAATCTGTAATCGATTACCTAGGCTTATTCTGAAATTGTACATATCTGCCTTAATCGATTACCACATTCTGTAATAAATTACATTAGCTTATTTTAGAACTAAAACATGTCTGGTTTAATCGATTACAACTCATTTTAATAGATTAATTTGTTTGTTATAAATTCCAGATTAAGCTAAGAACATTTTAATCGATTATCTGGAAAATTAATCGATTACATATGATAATTTAATCGATTATAATGACAATTTAATCAATTACAGTCTGTTACAAAAGTTGGTTATAAATAGAATGTGAGTTTGTCTGAAAGATACAACTCTTGACTTCGAAATTTCAAAGCATTCACAAGCCTTCTCAAAGTTAGAAAGGATTTCTAAGCTAGATAGTTCTTGTCCACCTTTTAAATCTTCATGGTGTATTGAAAGATTTCTTGGACAAAGTTTTCAAAGGAGTTTTTGGAGAGAAAGGTCTAAAATTGATTTCTGCATTTCAACTCTGATTGGTAAATCATATTCATTCATATTTATTAGATCATCAGGCTGTCTCTCTCTATTAACTCTTGTTGTAAATTTGTTTTTTGAATTCTTGGCTGTTTGTAACTTTTGTAAAGGGTTCTTTAAGCTTTTTCTAGAGTGGGTTTCTCTAGAGGGAAGAGTAGAGAAGGATTCTCTATGTCTTGAGCATTATGAATCTAATAGGGTTTTAGATTTCTGTTCTTTATCCAGGTTTGATAAAGAGTGATTATTGAAAGCTTGTAAGAACTGAAATTTGATAATAGTGGAACTCTAATATAGTGTTGATTAGAAGAACTGGATATAGCTTCTTTTGATAAGTGAACCAATATAAATTCTTGTGTTGTTTTCTATTCCTTAATCTCTTCTTGATATCTTGATTTGTGGTTCTTAGTGATATCTACATTACTCAACTAGTTTTGTTTTAAGCAATTGTTTTCTTGGACTGAGTGGTTTGATTGATTCAAAGCATTTTTGTTTCAATTGTGATTAAGATCCTATAACTCTGATTTTCCAAAGATTTTTAAAAGGCCAAGTTTAAACCAATTCACCCCCTCTTGGTTATTGTGTGTATTACTATTGTTTTCAAGTCTGGCGTGTCTTGGGTGAAGTCAGAAAAGATCCCCGTGCAGACAAACTTGGACCCTTTTGGGAAGGCTCATTCAGGGTTATCACCAACTTGGACAACGATGCCTACAAGCTACATGAACTAAGTGGTAAAGACATTCCAAGAGCATGGAATGCTACCCACCTGAAGTTCTACTACAGTTGATGATTTGAAGGTCGAATGGCGTACTCTTTTTCCTACTCAAGTTTTTTGTCCCTTTAAAAAATAGGGTTTTGGCTTGAGAGGGTTTAACAAGGCCCATTCGAAGAACAACAAGGGAAACATATACTTTAATTGCTACATTAATAAAACATATTTCTCTTTCTGAATTGCATGTACTTGTGTCAACTTTGCAGGAACATAGTTAAAACCCAGGGCCGACTTCTGGTACTACTCTCCAAGGTCCACCCTTGGTGAGCCTAATGCAGGGCGGACACGTTCTGGTACTCTCTAAAGGTTCGTAAAACCCTAGGGCTTCCCTAGGTGGACCTCCAGCAAAATCCAAGGTAGCCTCTTGGTCAATTACAGGTTCTTAATATCTTCATGGTGAACCTTGACAAAATCCAAGACCAGTTCCTGGTACTCTCCAAGGGTTTGCAAAACCCTAGGGCTTCTCTAGATGGACCTCCAACAAAATCCAAGGCAACCCCTTGGTCAATTATAGGTTCTTAATACCCATTCTTGTGTGAACCTTGACAAAACCCAGGACCAGTTCTTGGTACTTTCCAAAGGTTAGCAAAACCCTATGGCTAACCTAGGTGGACCTCCAACAAAATTCAAGGTAGCCCCTTGGTCGATAAAAAGGTTCTTAATATCCATTCTTGGTGAACCTTGAAAAAATCCAAGATCAGCTCCTAGTAATCTCCAAAGGTTTGCAAAACCCTAGGGCTACCCTAGGTGGACCTCCAACAAAACCCAAGGCAGCCCCTTGGTCGGTAACAGGTTCATAAACCTAAGCTCTGGTAGACATCCAAGGTTCATAAACCCAAGTCTTGGTAGGCTTCCAACTCAAAAATCCAGGACGAACGCGCCATTGGTTGGTATCCAATGGTTCGCAAAACCTAAGATCAATCCTTGGTGAACTTTGAAAAAATCCAGGATGGACAACTCCCCTGGCACAAGGTTCGAAAAACCCAAGGTCCACCCTTGGTGAGACTCCTCAACATAAGTTATTCCTAAACTTTACCTTTCCAGCAGTACAAGTTCTCAAGAACACAAAACCCAAAGTCCGCCCTTGGTAGACAAAACCCAAGGTCCGCCCTTGGTAGACAAAACCCAAGGTCCACCCTTGATAGACAAAACCCAAGGTCCGCCCTTGGTATACAAAGTCCAAGGTCTACCCTTGACATTTTAAACCCAAGACATGTTTTTGGTACGATCATTCCTATGGAACCTCAACAAGCAGGACCATAGGATTATTTGTTTTGCAGGGACAGGTGTCCAAGGTCCACCCTTGACGCTCAAAACCCAAGACACGCTCTTGCTACAGTCACTTATTCTTTTGAAACCTCGAGAAACAAGGCTATAGACTTAGCCACTTGCAAAAGTAAGAATCCAGCATATACGTCCAAGGATCACCCTTGACATTTGTAACACCCCATGTGCACCCGGTGTATTAACATTATTAATTATCAGATTAGCGCTTAATCACTTATTTAAAAACTTTGCGGAAGCATAATCGAAAACCATATTTCTTGATTACATTATGTATGGAATATAAACATCTCATCACAAAGCAACACAAGCCCCTGCTGATCCAGATCACATAAACATAACCATATGCAGACGTACACAAATATCTCAACAGATATAAACAGGAGGAAACATCACTACATAACATAAACTAGTTATGTACATATATACATCATCTGACACTTGAAGTGTCTATACAAAAGAATAAGCATCCGAGTGCTTCCGATCTTTAAGATCCTTCCTCACACGAGGGCATACATAACATATACATAACAAAAGAATACATGTGTGCACCACACATCTTTCCTCTAAAGGGGTACAATAAATCATCAAAAGACTGAGCCACCAAGCTCTCCTCAAGCTGCCTCACAGCCAAGCAGGTACTATCTCTACTGGGGCCTCCCGCCTTGAGACCGCTCCTCTCTGCCAGAAGCGTCACCTGAAACCACATAAGCCACACACGGGGTGAGATAAACATCTCTGTAAGCTCAGGGTCCTTGGAGGTATCTCCTCCACCCTGGCTCACTCTCCATGACACAAGTCATCAGGCATCACAACATATTGGCATCCCGGCCCGGCCTCCCGGCCCTCATAACAATACAAGCAAGTCACCCTGCTCTATGTACGGTGGATCGCATCAACACCGACCTCAGTGTGAGACTGGAACTCACACCCGTGCCATCCAATCGGGAGCTACCCCTTACGCATGGACGCACGTATATGGTACTTTCGAGAATAGGCAATCAACCGCAACGGGGCACACTTATCCCTTGGTTTTAAGGGATCATCATCACCCACGAGCAAACCAAACTAGGAGGTGCGCTCTTCTCCTAGGGAGGTCCATATCTATCTAACTGGCCAGAAGATCTATCAACATGCATCATACATGTTCAAGCATAGATGCAGCATACATATCATTATGAGGATGCAACAACCAACAATGAATGCATCATGAATGCAACCATCACTCCCTCGGAGTATGGTGGAGCACAAACAGTGGGAAACATCCCCAAGGGACCAAGAACTTACCTGGCAAAGCCGAGCTCTGCAGTTCTTCCCTTGCTGCGTGACCTACGCCACTGACACCCTCGGTGTCACGCCCTATACAAGGCATAACCATATATCAATCATCCGGCAATCATACAAGCTCAAGCATATAACACGGTTCTCAACCGTCTCAATGAAAGGAACATCAGTCCTTTCCAACCACAAGTCCTTTAACTTAAGGTTCATCAAGGCTTATCACTCACAAGCCATCTCATAGACCCTCAGCGGTCTATCTCATCTCAACAAGGCCCCTGAGTCATCACAAGACTCGGTGCAAGCCAACATCAAGAGCTCAAAGCTCTATACAGACCAAAGGCTTAAGGATGCACATATGGCTTGAACGGTTCTTATAATACCCCAACTCTGGCACGGTCAGCGTGAGGTGCCGCACGGTTAGCGCCAGAGCCCTTCATGAAAAAACCATGTTGGAGGTGCTGCGCAGGTAGCGCCAGGGTTCGCGCTGGTAGCGCCATTGTTTCTGGATTCTGGCGCTGATGCCGTGGAAGTGGCGCTGAGGGCGCCACTACTTCTGGAGTTTGGCGCCAAGAGCGCTAGGGTGGCGCGGATGGCGCCAAGGTTTCTGCTTTGCCGCACTGATGGCGTGAGGGTGACACTGTTGGCGCCACATACACCGGCATATTGGCGCGGTTAGCGCCAGAGGTGGCACGATCAGCGCCAGACCTCTAGCAGGCCACCTATATAAGGCCATTTCGCATTTTTGGGAAGGAAAAATACTATTCATCTTCTTCCTCTGGTCCAGGAAGCCATGGCTTAGCTAGGGAAGCTCCATACTTTCAATATACCTCCTCCAAACACCTTCTAATCCTTAATAAACAAGATTAAGACCTTGTGTGAGCCAAATTCCAGCCTAAGATTTGAGAGAAAACCCATTTCCTGAGAACCTTGAGGAAAACTGAGTTCAGAGAGGAAAAAAAGGCAACCTAAGGATGCTAAGGCTTGGAGAGACAAGCATTGGGCCTTCCTCGATAGTTTTAAGGTAAGAAACTCAAGCTTTCACCGTTTATTTGTGATTTGGGCAATGGGGTGAATAGTAACCCATCTGTGATAGGGCTGGAATTAGGCTTAGGTGCTTTAGAAAAGTATGATCAGGAGGGTGTTCTGAGAGATATAGAACTTTGAAACTTGAATTCTGATGAAGTTTGGTTTTGACCCTGAGAGTGGGTTGAGTAGGAAGAAGGTACTGAGATAGGAACAAACGGTGAATATATAATTATCTTTCTGTTTTGGCCATGATTGATAACTGCCGAGTTGTGAACTAATAGAATAATGAATTGACTAATGTAGAGTCTTGGAAAGACTCTAAGGCCATGGTCAGGCTGAGAATGGTCCTACTAAGGATCTGTGAGTGGCCTATGAAGTGGTTGAACTGATAACCTTAAGATAGAGGATTGGGAAGCTATGGAAAGGAATCATGTTTCCTTTCGTTTCAACGGTTGAGAACCGTTGTCAGATACCTGGTATAATGATTCTGATACTGACTGTGCTGTATGATTTGCCAGAGGGTGAGACAAGAAGGTGTCAGCAGCGTGGACCACTCATCTGAGGAGTATGATAAAACACGGTCATGCCAGGTAAGTTCAGTGTTCTTGGAATGATTTCCCTGCTTCGGGGTCACTGTTTTATTAGTTATGTACTTCATGTTGATATTGAACACTATGTTAGTGTTCTGATTGATGATAGTAATGTATGATGATGAGATGAACACTGTGCTAGTGTTCTATGATTGGTGATAAACCTAACACTGTGATTGTGTTAGGAATAATATTGGCTTGCTGATAGGTACATCAGACATATATATATGGTAATTAGTGTTAACTAAACACTAGGATAGATGATGAGAGGTATTGTGGTATAAGAGAAATACCCGTGGTATTCTAATGATTGATGAACACTATGATTGTGTTCTGTGAGGAATGATAAGCTAACAATGTGATAGTGTTATGCTCTGCACTGATGTTGTGTGTTGCTGTGATTTTGAGGAAATGCCTTGATGACATGCTGGTATTGATGTTAGATTGACACGGTGAGAGTGTCATGCTTTGTATTGATTATGAGATTAGGTGATAATTCTCTGGCCAGAGAATAGTGGACTATGGACCCCTTGGGAATGTGCCCTTAAGTGGATGATCTTCCTTGGGATAATCCATAGGCGTCCATGTAAACCCTGAGTAGATGTGCCTTTAAGTAGATAATCCTATTCAGGTATTGGGCGGCAAGTCCTGAGGGAATGTGCCCTTAAGTGGATGATCTTCCTCAGGCATGGATAGAGTGAATCCTGAATAGATGTGCCTTTCAGTAGATGATCCTATTCAGGTACTCAGTGGAAAGCCCTGAGGGAATGTGCCTTCAGTGGATGAACTCTTTCAGGCAACGTGTGTTGATTGTATATGTTTGTCTTAGGCTGCTATGTGCATGCAGCTTGTTCATGTGAGCCGTGAAGGCTGATTGTATGATGAAATCCTCAGGAATTGACTAGTGTCCAGTGAGACTCTGGGGATGTGTATTTGTCAGATGAGCTTCTTAGGCAGAGGCAATAAGTCCTAAGATAAGGTACCTGTTAGATGATCATCCCCAGACGACGGACTAGATTACAGAGAACCTATCCACGGGATAGGTGTACTCTCAGTCGGTATGATGTGTTACCAATGTGGTTAATATATATATATATATATATATATGACTTAGATGAAATGGCTACTGTTAAGCCAAGATAGTATATTATTGTATGAAAGTGAACCAGGGGGAGGAAAGATCTCTAAGAACCCTGAGTTTACTGAGATATCTATCTCACCCCTTGTGGGGCTTATGTTGCAGGTGTGTAGAGCACAAAGGATGAATCCTATGGTGAGAAGCACACCAGAGTTGAGCATTAGGAGCTTAAGATTTGAGCCTCCTTGTGGTGTATGTATATTGAGGTAGTTTTTTGTCTCCTATCATATCTACGAAGATATGGTTGATATCTGCCTGGATTTGGTTGTTTTGTTTGGCTTTGTTTATCTGGATCAATAAGGGCTAAATGTAGATATGTTTGAGTTTTATTCATGCTGATGTTATTATACCATAATAATGTCTCAAGAAATGCGATCTTTACATGCTTCCACAGCTTTATTTGCTTTACCATAGAATTTTATGCTATTCTGATATTATAATAATGTTAATACACCGGGTGCACACGGGGTGTTACAGTTCTTTGCACACACAAGACACCGTTCCAACAGCCTCCCAAGCACATCAAAACCATAAACCAAGGCTCTTGCATGTCACAACATAGCCAAGCAACTCAGCATACCAACTAAACATGCATTACATAGAACCAAGAATCAAAGTTCACCAAACTAACATTTGAGAGCTAATCCTTCATCCTCACAACATTCTAAACACATGTTTCTAAAGACCCAAGGCTAATACTAGCTCTATCACAAGTGGGTCACTATTCACCCAAAACCCCAATTCACAAATCAAATGGTGAATCTCGAGTTTCTTACCTCAATGACGACAAGGAAGGCCCAAGGATGACTCCCCCTAGCCCGGGTGTCCACGAATCACCATCGTTCCTCACCGAACTTGAGTTCTATGAACTTCCCTTGAGAAAGGGATTCTCTGATTTAGGGGTTTTTAAGGAGAATTTATGAAGGATTCAAGCTCACCAAGTGTTTCTAGCAAGATTGGTGTATCAAGGAAGTGTTTTGATGAATAAATAAGGTTTTAAGAAGCTTGGGTGCTCAACAATGGAGGTAAGGTCGCTGGAGGAAGAAGAAGCAAGGTTTTAGACCCAAAACTCGTAAAATGGCCTTTATATACTGGGTCTGCCTAAGTTGCCGCGCTGATCGCGCCAGCTTCCAGAACCAAAGGCGCTATCCGCGCCACTCCCACGCCAACCGCGCCAACCCCCAGAACCAGCGGAGCCACTCGCGCCACCATGGTGCCACTCGCGCCAACCTCTAGGGAAGAACAGGTCCTCTGGGTTGTCTGGCGCCATTCGCGCCAACCTGGCGCCCCTGGCGTCAACCCCCAGAACCTATGGCGCCACTCGCGCCAACCCGGCGCCACTCGCGCCACATCCCAGAGAGCACGGCGCTGATCGCGCCACACTGGTGCTACCAGCGCCACACTTCTGCAACTGGTTTCTGCAGAAGAATTCTACAGAAACCCTATGCTATCCGCCCAGAAACTTGCGCCGTCCGCGCTAGGACTCAGGGTCATTATATTCAACCCCCCTTTTTAGGAATTTTGTCCACAAAATACAAGATCGTACCTGTCAAGCAACTCGGGGTACAGCTGCAACAGCTCCTGCTCCCGCTCCCAAGTTGCCTCCTCAGGTGTTCTCCCTTCCCATTGTACCTTGACTATGGGAATGGTCTTGCTCCGGATGCGCTTTTCCATCCTATCCAGAATTTTCATGGGTTGTGTAGGACTAGTCAGAGTCTCTCTAATCTGAACGGTGTCGGGCTCTACCACGTGTGAAGGATCAGCCACATACTTCCTCAACTGAGACACATGGAAAACATCATGAAGCCCTGCCAACTGGGGAGGTAAAGCTAGCCTATACGCCATTGGTCCTACTCTCTGAAGAATCTGGTAGGGGCCAATGAACCTAGGACTCAGCTTCCTTACTCCCAAAGCCCGTCCTACACCTGTGACCGGAGATAGCCTCAGAAACACATGATCACCCTCATCAAACTGCAGGGGTCTGTGTTTATGATCATAATAGCTCTTCTGACGACTCTGAGCTCTCATCAATTTGTCTCTGATCATCCGAATCTACTCAGAAGTCTCTTGAACCATCTCAGGTCCAAGAAGCTATCTCTCACCTACCTCTGTCCAACAAACTGGAGTCCTGCACCGCCAGCCATACAAAGCCTCATAGGGTGCCATGCCCAGACTAGCATGAAAACTGTTGTTGTAGGAGAACTCCACCAAAGGTAAGTATCTATCCCAGCTAGTACCTTGCTCCAAGGCACAAGCTCTCAACATATCCTCCAGAGTCTGGATGGTTCTCTCGATCTGACCATCTGTCTGAGGATGGTAGGCTGTGCTAAGCCTCAGCTGGGTCCCAAAAGCTTCCTGAAGAGCACCCCAGAACCTAGAGGTGAACTTCGGGTCTCTATCACTGATAATGCTCTCAAGAACACCATGCAACCTCACAATCTCCCTACATACAGCTGGGCTAACTTCTCTGCAGTGTAGTCAGTCCTCACAGGTAAGAAATTAGCAGACTTGGTCAGTCTATCAACAATCACCCAGATGGAATCACATCCAGCCTGAGTTCTCGGCAATCCCACTACAAAGTCCATGGAAATGCTGTCCCATTTCCACTCAGGGACCTGTAAAGGCTGTAACAGACCAGACGGTCTCTGATGCTCAATCTTTACCTTCTGACACACTAGGCACTTAGCCACATACTCCGCTATGTCTCTCTTCATCCCTGGCCACCAGAAATTCCTCTTCAAGTCCTGATACATCTTAGTGGCACCTGGATGGATTTTGAACTAGCCCTTGTGAGCCTCAGATAGGACGACATCCACCAACTCGCCCTTAGGCACCACAATACGATCTTGGTACAACACCAAGTCGTGGTCCTCCCAGGAAATATCCTGCTGGCCAATCATGGCCCTCACCGCCTCATCCTGCTTCTGGGCTTCTCGGATCCTCCTGATCAAGTCATTATCAACCTTGGTCTCTCTCAACTCAAGACCACGAGTACCCTCTGTCATAGTCAGGTGCATATCTCTGAATTGCTCAACCAACTTACAATCAGAGATCATCATGCAGGCGGCACTCACATGTTTCTTGCTCAAGGCATCAGCAACAACATTCGCCTTGCCGGGATGATATCTCAACTCAAAATCATAATCTTTGAGGAACTCCATCCACCGCCTCTGTCTCATATTCAACTCTTTCTGATCAAAGAGATATTTGAGACTCTTGTGGTCACTAAACACCACCAGCTTAGCACCATACAGATAGTGCCTCCAAATCTTTAGAGCAAACACCACAGCTGCAAGCTCTAAATCATGGGTAGGATAAGACTCCTCATGAGGCTTCAGTTGCCTGGAAGTATAGGCAACAACCTTCTTATCCTACATCAGCACACATCCAAGTCCCCGCTTGGAAGCATCACAGTATACCTCAAAGCTTCCCTCAGGGTCAGGAAGGGTCAACACTGGAGCTGTAGTCAACCGTTCCTTCAACTCCTGGAAACATTGCTCGCACTCATAGGTCCAAACAAACGGAATCCCCTTCCAAGTGAGTCGAGTTAGAGGTATCACTAACTGGTAAAACCCCTGAATAAACCTCCGGTAATAGCCGACCAATCCAAGGAAACTCCGGACCTCAGATATGTCTTTGGGTCTCTCCCAAGACATCACAGCTTCTATCTTATTGGGATCAACTGATACCCGAGCTGCTGAGATCACATGGCCAGGAAACTTCACCTCTGTTAGCCAAAACTCACACTTTGCCAACTTGGCATACAAATGATCATTCCTCAAGGTCTGAAGAACAATCCTGAGATGCTCAGCATGCTCCGTCTCCGTCTGGGAATAGATCAGTATATCATCGATAAACACCACCACAAACTGATCCAAGAAAGGTCTGAATACCCTGTTCATATAGTCCATGAACACTGCTGGGGCATTCATCAGACCAAAGGGGATGACCTGATACTCAAAGTGACCATACCTAGACCGGAAGGCTGTCTTTGGTATGTCTGCAAGCTTGATCCGAATCTGGTGATATTCGGATCTCAGGTCAATCTTAGAGAACACTCTGGCTCCCCTCAACTGATCTAACAGATCATCAATACGAGGTAAAGGATACTTATTCTTGATAGTAACCTTATTCAGCTGCCTGTAATCCACACATAACCTCATACTGCCATCCTTCTTCTTCACGAAGATCACCGGTGCTCCCCAAGGTGAGACACTCGGTCTGATAAACTGTTTGGACATCAGGTCCTCCAACTGCACCTTCAGCTCCCTCAATTCCAGAGGAGCCATACGGTATGGTGCCACAGATATCGGTCCTACACCAGGAACCAGATCAATAGAGAACTCAAACTATCTCAGATGGTAGCTGGGTAATCTCCTCAGGAAACACATCCACGAACTCACTCACCACCGGGATCTGCGACAGATCAGCACTTGGCTTATCTTCAGTCACACATGAGAAGATATAGCCCTGAGCTCCTCCCCTAAGTGCCTTGCGAGCTTGCAAGACTGAAAGGAAACAGGTGGAACTCGAACCAGCTCCATCAGAAGGCACAACAACCCTCTTCAAACAACAATCCAACATCACGCCATACTTGGCCAACCAATCTATACCCAGAATGATCTCAAGGGTAGGCATAGCTAGGCAGTACAGATCAATAGTGTATTCTCTGCCATCAAACTGAAATCGCACGTCTTTGCAGCACGTGCTCACCCGACACCTCTCACTAGATGCAGTGGTAACCTCCATCAGAGGAGAAAAATTGAACATAGGCAATTTAAGCCTATCAGCAATCGCATCCTGAATGAACGAATGCATAGCTCCGGAGTCAAACAAGACTCTCACATCATAAGCATCGATCAGAACAGTACCTCTGATCAAGTCTGGAGCTCTGGCTGCTTCTCTGGCATCAACAGTGTACACCCGGCCTGCTGTGGGTGCTGTCATGTCAACTGGAGTAGCCTGTGCATGGCCTCCTGCCTGCGTACACTCACGAGAAATGTGACCTGGATGGCCACATCTGAAGCAGATAATCTGCCCTGATCCCCAGTGCTCCCTTCCGCAAGCTGGACACTTTGGAGATTGCCTCCTCCGAGCTGAGCCACTCTGGCTAGAGCCTCTCTTGAATCTATCAGAAGAGGTAGAGACTCTCAAATCCTTACCCTTACCCTTACCGGGTGGGACAGAACTGTTGGGCTTCCTCCCCTCCTGTCTGACTGAGGGAGAAGACTGACTGCCTCGGTGTCTGTGAAGCATGTCCTCAACTTGGCGGCACTGCCTCACCAAGCTATCCATAACACGGGATCCACTACCGGCAACCCGCTCCTCAATGCTCTTTCTAAGCCCCCTTTGGAACTTAGCAGCAAGAAGGTCAGCATCAAGTAAAGATCTCCTGAAGTGAGCATATTTGGCCAGCTCATTAAACTTGGCCAAGTACTCATCCACAGTCAAGTTCCCCTGAACAAGACCATCAAACTCTGCTTGCTTTTGCTCTCTAGCATCCTTGGGAAAATATCTGTCCAGGAAGCAAGCCTCAAACATCTGCCAGGTAACAACCTCTCCCCGGCCTCTCAGCAACTGATGTGTGGTGGTCCACCACTCATGGGCATCACCCTGAAGCACGTAGGTCGCATACAACAACCTCTGGTGATCAGGACATTCCATCACCGTGAATATCTTCTCCAAAGCCTGTAACCACCTAGCTGCGGCAACAGGATCATATCCACCCAGGAAGATTGGAGGGTCATGCTTATGAAAAGTGATAAGCATCTTCCCTCGGGCTGCCACATCATCATCAGCCTCAGTATGGGACACCTGGTCCCCCTCATGTGGCTACCACTAGCCTGATGACGGCTACCGTCACCCTCATATGTAGGAGGTGTAGAGGATGCTTTGTCACCCCCTCTCAAGATTCTCATCTCATCTAGCATCTCCTGATTAGCCTTCATCAAGGCCTCGTTCATCGAACGGTTCGTAGCCATCTCATGCTGCATCGCCTCCTGCATCTGCCTATTTGCAGCTAACTCTTGCTGCATGGCTGCCAATGCAGCCGCCACTGGATCTGGTTGGGCGTTTGTTGCCCCACTATTGTTTCTGGATCTCGTCATGACACTACACCTGCACACCAAACAGTTAGTTGATCAGGCCCACAACTAGTGTCCACACATGCAATAGTCATGTTAAACTCAAACAATAGTCAAGAGAAACACACAAATTCCATACATAATGCTTTTATCAAGAAACCGCTCTGATACCATAAAATGTAACACCCTGTGTGCACTCGGTGTATTAACATTATTAATTATCAGATTAGCGCTTAATCACTTATTTAAAAACTTTGCGGAAGCATAATCGAAAACCATATTTCTTGATTACATTATGTATGGAATATAAACATCTCATCACAAAACAACACAAGCCCCTGCTGATCCAGATCACATAAACATAACCATAGGCAGACGTACACAAATATCTCAACAGATATAAACAGGAGGAAACATCATAACATAACATAAACTGGTTATGTACATATACATCATCTGACACTTGAAGTGTCTATACAAAAGAATAAGCATCCGAGTGCTTCCGATCTCTAAGATCCTTCCTCACACAAGGGCATACATAACAAAAGAATACATGTGTGCACCACACATCTTCCCTCTACAGGGGTACAATAAATCATCAAAAGGCTGAGCCACCAAGCTCTCCTCAAGCTGCCTCACAACCAAGTAGGTACTATCTCTACTGGGGCCTCTCGCCCTGAGACCGCTCCTCTCTGCCAGAAGCGTCACCTAAAACCACATAAGCCCCACACGGGGTAAGATAAACATCTCAGTAAGCTCAGGGTCCTTGGAGGTATCTCCTCCACCCTGGCTCACTCTCCATGACACAAGTCATCAGGCATCACAACATATTGGCCTCCCGGCCCTCATAACAATACAAGCAAGTCACCCTGCTCTATGTACGGTGGATCATATCAACACCGACCTCAGTGTGAGACCGGAACTCACACCCGTGCCATCCCATCGGGAGCTACCCCTTACGCATGGATGCACGTATATGGTACTTCCGAGAATAGGCAATCAACCGCAACGCGAGCAAACCAAACTAGGAGGTGCGCTCTTCTTCTAGGGAGGTCCATATCTATCTAACTGGCCAGAAGATCTATCAACAGGCATCATACATGTTCAAGCATAGATGCAACATACATATCATTATAAGGATGCAACAACCAACAATGAATGCATCATGAATGCAACCATCACTCCCTCGGAGTATGGTGGAGCACAAACAGTGGGAAACATCCCCAAGGGACCAAGAAATTACCTGGCAAAGTCGAGCTTTGCAGTTCTTCCCTAGCTCCGTGGCCTACGCCACTGACACCCGCGATGTCACGCCCTATACAAGGCATAACCATATATCAATCATCCGGCAATCACACAAGCTCAAGGATATAACACGGTTCTCAACCGTCTCAATGAAAGGAACCTCAGTCCTTTCCAACCACAAGTCCTCTAACTTAAGGTTCATCAAGGCTTATCACTCACAAGCCATCTCATAGACCCTCAGCGGTCTATCTCATCTCAACAAGGCCCCTGAGTCATCACAAGACTCGGTGCAAGCCAACATCAAGAGCTCAAAACTCTATACAGACCAAAGGCTTAAGGATGCATATATGGCTTGAACGGTTCTTTTCACACACAAGACACCGTTCCAACAGCCTCCCAAGCACATCAAAACCATAAACCAAGGCTCTTGCATGTCACAAAATAGCCAAGCAACTCAGCATACCAACTAAACATGCATTACATAGAGCCAAGAATCAAAGTTCACCAAACTAACATTTGAGAGCTAATCCTTCATCCTCACAACATTCTAAACACATGTTTTTAAAGGACCCAAGGCTAATACTAGCTCTATCACAAGTGGGTCACTATTCACCCAAAACCCCAATTCACAAATCAAACGGTGAATCTCGAGTTTCTTACCTCAATGACGATAAGGAAGGCCCAAGGACGACTCCCCTAGCTCGGGTGTCCACGAATTGCCGCCGTTCCTCGCCGAACTCGAGTTCTATGAACTTCCCTTGAGAAAGGGATTCTCTGATTTGAGGGTTTTTAAGGAGAATTTATGAAGGATTCAAGCTCACCAAGTGTTTCTAGCAAGATTGGTGTATCAAGGAAGTGTTTTGATGAATAAACAAGGTTTTAAGAAGCTTGGGTGCTCAACAATGGAGGTAAGGTCACTGGAGGAAGAAGAAGCAAGGTTTTAGACCTAAAACTCATAAATTGGCCTTTATATACTGGGTCTGCCCGAGCTGCCGCGCTGATCGCGCCGTTCTAGCGCTGATTGTGCCAGCTTCCAAAACCAATGGCGCCATCCGCGCCACTCCCACGCCAACCCCCAGAACCAGTGCCGCCACCCGCGCCACCATGGCACCCCTCGAGCCAACCTCCAGGGAAGAACAAGTCCTCTGGGTTGTCTGGCGCCACTCGCGCCAACCCGGCGCCACATCCCAAAGAGCAAGGCGCTGATCGCGCCACACTTCTGCAACTGGTTTCTGCAGAAGAATTATGCAGAAACCCTATGCTAGCCGTGCAGAAACTTGCGCCGTCCGCGCTAGGACTCAGGGTCATTATAACATTCGAAACCCTGAGATACATCCTTGGTAATTCAGCTACTTCGAAGCCTTGACAAGCAGAGTTCAAGGACCAACAACTATTCATCCTTGAATAACAAGCAAAACGAGGCACTATCAAATTACAGAGTCATACTTTCTATGATGAAAGGATGCCATTCAAGTGGCTCATTTTCATCATCACAAGAAATTCATAAACAAAAGACAGTATGTAAAGGCACAGAAGATTGAAGACAACAAAAGAAGAATATTTTCATTGATTTGAAGGTCAACATTACACGACCTTCATGACCTAAGACAAAATAAAGAAAAAAAATACAAGAGGTGGTAGCCTAAACATTGGCTCCATCACTGGCACCCTCCTCAGCGGAGCCAATCTCTTCCTCGTCAACCAAGACTCCTTCCTCGCCAGTCTGCCTGATAGCCTTGAAGAAGTCCTTCTCATACTGCTCCAATGCCTCCCTCTTATAGATGGCTAGCTCCTCGTCAAGTTCCTTGCTAACAGTCATCATAATTGCAACCCCAAGCTCAGACTCCTTTAGCCTCGCCTCCAAGTCCGTTACCTTCTTTGCCAACTCTGTAACACCCCAAAATTTTGGGAATCACAGTCAATTACTAGAGTAAAATGTTAATTAGAGGCAGTACAGAAATTTAGGAAAAAATGACAAAAATGCCCCTGGATATTTTTAAATGACCAAATTGCCCCTAGGTATTTTAGCAAGATATTTAAGGAGGAAATTTACAAATACTCTTGGATGTTTGAAAAATGATCAGAATACCCTTAGGGTGATACTTACAGAGTTTCCCTGAACATTTTCAGAAATGACGATTTTACCCTTAGGGTGAGGGGTAAAATTACCAAAATACCCCTTTAGGTCAAACAAGGACCAGATGACCTTAGAAATTTGTGGGAACCTGAGGATGGGATAAAATACTCTTAGACAACAAATTATCAATATGGTTGGTGGTAGAAAATCATAATCTGTGATTTTTAGAAATTTTGGAAAATATCTTGAAAAGAGCTCAATCTAGACAACCTCAGGTATCAGAAAATTATAAGAAAAGTGTAAATATAATCTATGGAGTTTTCTCTTAATTATGGGATAAATAGACTAATTTAGTAAGTTGGATTAGTAATTTTTAAAGGCAATATGGACCAATAAGAAATTAGAATTTTGCTAGTATATGGAAAAAA
>PYAF01002746.1:488940-499964 GCA_007407185.1 Glycine tomentella
CTGAATTAGGAGTTGGTTTGGTTACAACTTAACTAAATCATCATTACTTTGAAAGATATTTTGCTTAAACCTTATCTTGACTTTGATTCTTTTGGTCAAGATTCTTTCAATCATGGAATTTGGGGGCAGCTGGCCTCCCTACGTGGACTTGGCTGAAATTATCTCATGCTCTTAAGTTAAGTAGCTGCCACATGGTTAGATCCAAAGAGTGTTCAAGAAACTTGGACAACTTGTCTTATTCATTGACTTCACATTAACTTTGGGTTTACCAGATTTATAGGTTCCACCTGCCGCTTTCTTTCCGTTCTCTGCTCGGATTCTTCTCGGCCTTCCTAGTATGGCTGGGCCGACGAGGGGCCGGCTCCACTTTCCTTCACAACATTGAAGTAGCACTGGCGGGATTCCTTCTGATCCCCACAAATCGTCATTACTTTGCCATTGCTTCCTATTAGCTTCATTTTCTGGTGTTTGGTAGACATCAAAATATCCCACTTATGGAGCGTGGGTCTTCCGAGAATTACATTGTATGGGGAAGGGAACTCGGCCACGACAAACTTTACTCTCTCCGATTTGAAAGCTTCCTTTGTCCCCAAGGTAAGCCGCAGCTCAATGGAGCCCTTGAGCGCTGTATTTTCGCCATAGAAGCCCGATAACACCATTTGACATAGCTTCAAATCTTCTTCATCAAGGTTCATCTTTTTAAAGGCCGCCTAGGATATGATGTCAGCAGAACTGCCATTATCAACAATCATTTTCTTGACTCGGCAGTTGGCTATAGTCCCAGTTATGACCAGGCCGTCCTCATGTCCAGGAATTACGTCCGCCAAATCTTCTTTAGTAAAATAGAGCAAGGGGGCCTCAGCTTTATCATTGGTAGCCTTAAACTTGGGTTGCTCCCTCACTGCAAGGACTTCCCTGAGGTATTTGCGGCGTTGATTGGCCGTGTCACCCCCTCCTCCCATAGCACCAGTAATGACATTGCATTCAAATTCTGGTTCTGGGAACTCCTCATCATCTGTCTTCTTCCTCTTTTCATCTCGGCCCTTCTGATCGTCATTGGGGTTACCCTTGCGTTTTTCTTGCTACCCTTGGGTTTTAATCACATACCGCCGTAACTTGCCTTCTCGGATGAACTTCTCTATAGCATCTCGCAAGTCCCAGCATTGGTCAGTAGTATGACCCGGCCCACTGTGAAATTCGCAAAAACGAGTATAATCAAGGCCGACTTTTTTGAATACAGGCCAAGGTCGACCTACCTTCTTCATCTCAGTTAAAGCTACCTCTCTCCACACTTGTGCTCGGGAAGTGTTCAGCGGGGTCTATTTGTCATACTTGGTGTCATACCGTCCCAGCCTATGGCCGACATCCAGATTTCTGTTGGGCGGCTCATTACCGAGGTGCGGGCGATGTTTTGGAGGTGAACCCTTCCTTTTGGGAGCAGTGTTAGCAATCTCCATCTATTCTAACTCCAGGTACTTCTTTGATCAAACCCTGAATTCCAGCAGAGTTTTAACCGGGTCCTTATAAATAGATTTTGCCAGCCACGACGATCCGCTGAGTTCGGCCGACAACAAATGAACGTGCACCTTTTCCTCCAGGCCCTGTACTTGCAAGGCGGCCTCCTTAAATTGGTCCAAGTAACTCTACAACGTTTCTCCCGGGTGTTGGCAGATCTTCCCCAAAACAAACTTAGACTTAGGCTGTTTCTTACTCGTCGCAAAGTTGAGTAAGAACCTCTGGCCGAAATCCTCAAAGTTACGGATTGACCGGGGGGTAGTGTGTAGAACCATGTCTGGGCAGCACCGGTCAGAGTGGTAACGAAGATCCGGGAGATTATTGGCTCATTAATCCCCCGTACGCATATCTGCATATTGAACTCGTCAATGTGCACCTGCGGATCCTGACTTCCATCATACTTTGACAGGAAAGACCCATCGAAATCTTCAATGAACTGGGCGTTAACGATCTCGTCCACAAACGGGCTATCATTATGCTGTCCACGTCGGTACTTCCTCCTATACACCTCAGCCCCTCCTCCGCCTTGGTTGCCGGGATACCTCAGACGACGACGGCGGCTTGGCGGGGGATCTCAGCTCTGAAGGGCAAATTGTGCTACTCCGAGTTAGGCTCTTGCTGGCGAGATGCTGGTCCTGGTTCAAAGTGAGGGTTCTGCTCCAGTGCCCCGACCTCTATGTCATGTGCCGGGTGGAATGTTTGCCCTTGTGTCGGGATCTCCATGTGGCCAAGGCGCTGTTCCACCTCATGTCTCCACGTTGCACAATGGTCATCTAGTTGTGCAATAACATTGTTCATATCTTCCTGACGTTGAAGGGCGTGCCACCGCTCGAGTTGCTCGATCCTAGATAAAATGGACTGCAGTGCGTTGTTGGTGAGGCGCTGCATCGACTCATGCTCCACCTCGGCCGGCGAGGGGAGTGGATTCCCTGAGACTACCGGTAAGGGAAGCGGATTGTTCTGCGCCCGAGATGACGCATTGTCCGAAAGTGCGTCTTCCACCCGGACGGAGAGTGACCTCCTACACACGAGTGGGTCTTCATGCTGGTGTCTTCTCGTGTTTACCATGGTGGGAGTCAAAATTTAACGTTCCCCACAGACGGCGCCAATGTTCCCCATAAACGGCGCCAATGTTCTGTACTTCAAGAACAAATATCCAACAGTAACACTGGATGTTTGATGTATGCTCAAAACTCTCTCTCTCTCTCTAGATGCTTATGGTGCTTAAAGCATCCAAAGGAAGAAGAAGATCACAGCAGAGCGACACAACTCAAGCGGTGTGCAGTGTGTGTTGTGTGAATGGAAAAGAGAGAGTCAGAATTTGTGTACCTTGCACCTTTGGTGATACCTCATATTTATTCTTACTGACCTATGTAAAATAACGGAAACTCCTGCCAATTCTTGATCATAATCTTCAATAAGATGAGCAAATATCTTCAATATTTTTCATACAAATACTCTTCAATATTTCTCTTGATTCTAGTGATTATTTAGGACCTAATTTTCCCAAATTATGCCATAAATACCGTAATGCTGACTGTATTGGGCTTCTTGGCCTTTGGCCCAATATCAATTATCCGCAACACTAACTAATAGAGTCTATGCCACGTTAAAAAAGAAAGAAAATCAAGACACTATAATTTCTATTTACTGCTCAACCTCCTTCCCCACTCCTTCGTCATCGTCTCTGTTATATGTCTTTATCGGATAATTTTTCAAAAACCTTTCAGTTTCGCCCCCTACTTCCTTCTCTGAACAAGCCCCCGACATGAGAGAGAAAAGAAAAAGAAAAAAAGATTCATAGTGTTGTTACCTATAACACCTTAAATTCTTTTTTTAAAATTTTACTTCTAAAACTATTTAAATGATAAATATTGTGAAATACACATCACTAATTTTTAATTTCTATTTATAGGTTGACAAAATATCTCATCAATTTTTCTTTTTATAAATAAGATGAAATAAAATAAAGTAAAATAAGTGTATTACTTAAAGCGTTAAGTTTTCACATAACAATTAAATTTGTAAATAAATGAACATAAATTTGTAATATGAAACTGTTGTACATAAAGCAAATAAACAATGTCATGCTAGAAGAAATTTGGATACAGCCTAAAGTGTAAAAGTAGTGAAATGATTAATATACATCTGTTACATAAAAAAAAATTTCAATGAAGATCATGCTCCTCAAAATACATCAAAATATCAAAAAGAGTCTAGGATCAGAGCATATCATTACTCGACTAATAGTACTAAACTACACCTAAGGTATAAACACAGAAAGGTAATCAATCCTCTTCCGCAGATGAAGGCTCTACATCTCGTAGAAGGTAGCAATACATTTCCTCCTCCTCGGGCGTCATGTTGGTGTGATCTTCCTGGTCCTCAATGACCTACACAGGACGTACTAACTCGAATCTCCATCTCAAGACAACATTACCTCTTGCATCAAACCTCCCTGGGGTCACTTCAAATTCTTGAGCATCGTGAAACACTTCCATACCCAAATAAAAGTTGATATCTTTAAACCATTCTAGTTGTCGACGAGACATAAATCCCTAAGGAATGTAGCAGTACCAATGGTGACCGATGGTGATGGGTGTGGCATTTGGTCTATCTATCGGCACCATGTGCACCAGAGTGTGACACTTGTAAAATGACGTGTGTGTCTCCCAACACAACCACATTCTTTTTTCTGCCTACTACGCCAAGCTTGCAGGGAGCGCGGCTCCATCAACATCTCCTGACCTTGAAAGTTGTTGGTTGTAGGGGGTGAGTCCTCCACTCCTCCACAAACACACAAAGCATACAAATTACATAACCATAGCGTATAATTTTTCTAGGCAAACAACACTCTTGATGCCCTAGAGCACATAACTATCACACTTGACATAAATGACTATAGTACTTAACATCGCTGACTATCACTTGACATAAATGATCTTTCAAATGGGACAAAACTAACGGTTCCTTACTCTTCCTTCAATCTCCTTCCATCTTTCGTCACATTGCGTGCGTAGCCCTCATGTCACGTACAACAAACATAATCAAACATTCACACAACAAGAAATCAGGACGAGGATCAAACAAACATACTACCCTCAAAAAATCAATCTCAATCTCTCAATTAATAAAAATAACATGTCTATTCGCGGACAACATAGCAGCTGAAATACAATCATCCAAAAATTATAGCAAATAATTTGCCGAGGGTCGGACACCCTTGGACCTAAACCATAACTCGTATAGATAAAATGACAATATACAGATATATATATATATATATATATATATATATATATATATAACAAAATATAAATTTTCACACCATAGATATAATTTTCGGAGTTCATAGTCTGTCGGTCTTATCATTCAACAACAATAATAATAATATACAGGTCTTTCAGAAAATGTATCAGCAAAAAATTCATCACAATTTCAGAGCATGCATTAGTCATCAGAGTTTGTAGTTTATCTCAACAATCATATAACAATTAAATAAACAATTTCAAAAATAAATAATTATAAGGTAACTTCATTCAGATGCATGGTTTCCAATGTTGAGTTATCTACTATCTAAAATCACTTTGTTGCTTAGTTTTACAAAGTTTCGCACCTAACTTATTCTTAGTGCTCTTAGTGTTCCGAGAATCGGTTTTTTACAAATCTTATAGGCTACCCTACATTTTTCACACCTAATAAACCCATTTTTGAGGTGAATTTTTTTAATAAAACTAGTCCATACAACTTTCACTTCCATATTATTTTCGTGATAGACTTTATCCGGTAAAATGTTCTAAAACTTGTTTTATTCATAACTTTTGCTAGAAAACTCCGATTTTAGTGAATTTAAGGCTACCACTATGTTTTAACATTCCATAAACTCATTTTTGACATCAAAAACTCAAGGAAAAAATATCAGCACACAAATCCATAATAGGGAAGAAAACACAAAAATTTTAAGACCATAACATGTTTAAGGAAGTTTAAGAACAAGCATAAGGTTCAAGAGTTGAAGCGACCCCCCTTACCTCTTGTAGTCTCCACGAAATTTAGAAGGAAGAATGAAGGAGTTTGGATTCTAGTTTCCAACCTTCAAGAGTGTATAAATAAGATTTGAAACTACAAGTGAGAATAAAGCAAGAAAATGAAGTGAAAATCAAGGTTAGAGTTGCAAATGGAGGTCATTTACCTAAGCTTGATGAAAGAAGGGATCAAGAAAACTTTGAAAAGCTTGTGTTCTTACCAAAATCTGGAAGTGCCACGCACCGAGGTGGATGTCGTCTAGGTGGGTTTCAGACTTTACACGTCGGATGGTGAGACAACCTTGTTAAGAAGGAGGACCTGCAAAACAAATGAAATGACTCTGACGCTCAAGTAAGTACATCAATTATGGGAGCATAACTAAAGGTAAGTGTCCAAGGTGGTCTTGGAGTATGTTCACCGTGGATGAATTTGCAGTATGAATGAGTGTTTCTGAGTGTTCATGAGATGAATATGAGACAATTAAAGGTTTAGAGAGAACATCTATTTATAGCGCGGAGTATGGGCATAGGGCCTTTGTTTGATAATTAATTTGTTGATAATATAACAGATAATAGCATACATTTATACAATTCAAATAGGAGATAATGTGTACCTTGTAGATAGTCTGCTATTATAAATAAATAACAACTTGTAGATAATCCCTTAGAGATAATTTGAGATATGTTGGTAGACAAAGTGGTTACATTTATTTGAATAAATAAGAATAACAGATAACCTGTGGGCCAGGGAGACCCGACTGTTGAGGGTTGACGTTTGCGCTCTTGTAGCAAAGGTGACACGGATGGTGGACAAGTGTGTTGTTCCTGTTGCAGGATTGGCATGGAGAGCGGACACGTGTGCAATTCCTGTAGCGAGGCTAAGATGGAGGGTTGCCAAGTGTACAGTGACCTCACAGTAATGGTCACGTGTAATTTTACCATTTTTTTTACAGTGCATAAGCCCCCCAGCCTCTGAGCCAGCTTGTGGGCGAAAGAGGATGAGTAAGCATTGATGAAGAATGTCAAGTGTCAAGGTTAGTGTTCTTGACAAGTAAGAGAAATGGTGAACTCAAGGAGTCCCTGAGGGTGGACAAGTGATGTCAGATGTCGAGGTTGATGACTTTATAAAGTATAAGTGTAAAGCTATGTCAAGCCCCCTAACCTGGACGTATGCTATACGGGTTGTTACTGTTGAAAAGTCTAAGGAGGACGTATTTATTCTATAGATGACGTCGAACATGTCAGGAAAGTGAAGCATCAAGGTTAGATCTTTTGCCAATATCTGACTGTTGAGGTGTGCATTTAAAGCATGCGTTATGCTTTGTTTTATGTAGCAGGTGTGTGCCTTCCACGTGTTGTACTCATACATACGTGTCACTCAAGGAGTGGATACGTACTGGAGACGTGCAGTAGTGGGTGAGTGGCGTCAGGTCATGGCACGGATTTCCAAGAGGCCATTTCAAATCTCGCCAGTAATAGCAGGGTCATGCCTCCATTTAAATGGAGGAGACATTTGACATTTTTCCCTACCGCCATACTTATCCTCTCGCTTTCTTGCATTCTTGGTCTTTCTTCAAACTTTCTTGCTCCCTTGCACTTGCTTCCCTTTTCTTCATTCAAGGTACCACTTCTTTCTTCTAAAAAATGTCTGAATCCCCCATTTCCAATTCTATTTTGGGTTTGGGAGGTAGCGGTTAAAGGATCTCGATTGAGCAGCCCTTTATGCGTGAGGTGATTTATGTTGGTGACTCCTTGGAGGAGGAGACCCACCATTAAATTTCTGATGATGAATCTTCCTCCTCGGGGACGAAGGCTGATTCTCGTCGGGCTGGTGAGGGCACTTCTTGCCTTTGCCAAAGGGCGAGGCCTTATGTCGCCCCTTGGGTTGGGAACCCCAACCGCTTGCAATCTTTTCCCCTCCATCTGCTTCTGGGGGTGTGAAGAGGAGTGGCCCCAGAAATACTAGGGCCTTCCCTCGCGTACGTCGCAACCGTAGTGCTAGATCGCCATCCTCTACCCTAGCCGTATGTCTAGCAACAGGTGGGTGAGGGAGGATGTCTTTAAATAGCGGTCTTCCTTGACTTCTCTGGCATATGTGAATGCCATGTGTCGTCAATTGCGTTTGTCGGTGCCTGAATACTCTCGCAAGATCACTGTTGAAGCTTGCACGAGTGATGATTTTCCATGCTTGAGGGCGACGCCAAGCGCTCTGCCCTTTTTCTTCGTGTATCGATGCCTCTTCGAGGTGCTGGGTTTCCTTCTTCTTGTTTCCCCTTTTCAGTGTGCCTTGTTGAATTTCCTGAACGTGGCACCCTCCCAACTTCACCCCAATAGTTAGGCAGTGGTGAGGGCATTTGAGATTTTATGTTCATTTTGCAACATTTGGCCGAGTGTGTCTGTTTTTTATATTTCTTCCAGACTAAGTTGACGGGTAAGGTTGCTTCGGTCTCCCTACATAGTTTTCAAGAAACTGTTTGAGGTTGACACCAATGCCTTCCATCGCTTCAAGGACCATCTTTTCAAGGTCTATGATAGTGGTGTAGTTGCAAATGGCTTACCCTTAATGGTAAACCGGGATGAGGAGCCTAGCTTTCCATTCTACTAGTAAGCTGAACCCACCAGGTTCAAGTCATTTGATGAAGACTTATTGACCCTGGTGAAGAGGGTGGACAAAGAGATTCTGGAGCAGTTGCCAGTTTCTTTGGATGCGCGAGCCATCCTATCACTGCCCTTGGTAGATGACCCTTCTGCTGCTTTGGACGGTAACCTTTGTGCCTTATTCCTCCTTTGTCTTCTTGAGTGTGTGTTATGAATTGGCTTGACACTTATAATTTCTCTTGTGTGTTTTGCAGGTATAATGGGAAATTTCCCCTGTTGGTCGTTAATGAAGACTGCAGGTGCTGATGGTGGTCCTGTGTCACTTGCCCTTGTCAATCCTCCAGCTAGAGAAAAGGGTCGACCCATTGTCGAGGTCGGCACTGTTGATATTGTTGTTGCCTTCCCCAGCACCTCCCTCTCTGCTTTGGTTAAGAGGAAGAGGGATGCGGTGCTAGGACGTCTTGCCATAAGAAGTCTAGGGCCCCTCGCAGCTTACGTTCAACAAGGGAGGTCACTGGATTTCTTCCTCATGCTCCTGTCTCTCCACTCGTTGTCCAAGCTCCAACCCCAGTGGTGATTATTGTTGCTCTCATTCCTGTTGTTCCATCACCCACGGTCCGGGCTCCTGCCCCAGTGGAGGTGATTGCTACTACCACTCCAGCTCTAGCCCCTGTCGCCCTAGCTCTAACTACTGCTGCCACGGCTCTGACCCCTATTATTTAGGCTCCTTCATCTCCTCCTCCTACTACTTCTGCTATGTCGCCGCCCCCTACTGTACCAACATCTGCTTTGCCTTCATCTTCATCTCTCTCTGTCACCTCCCTTAAGCTTGTGCATGTCTCAAGAGAGGTCGACTTATTGTGGAACGTAGGGTATGTGCTTGAGCGAAGAACTTTGTCCCCCTTTATCAAGAATTTGATAAGGTTAGCAAGGATTTCGCGCTCTATGGACTCCGCCAAGATCTTCTGCAACGGAGTATGACAATTTTAGAAGAAAATGGGCAGCTCCACCAAGAGGTTGTAAGCAAGGCAGCTTCTTTAGAGAGAGCTAACCAAGCTGAAGTTCGTTGTCTGCAACGTCTGGCGGGTGGAGCATGCCAAGCTGAACGGTGTTGTGGTGGCCCTTGCTGAGGTGGTCAAGTCCTACCCCCAATTGTCTGCCAAGGCCAATGGAGCTTTGGCTAAGTTGTTGCGCACCCGAGTGGATGGTGATGAGTTGGTCACCCGGGGTAAGGCCTTGCTGAAGGAGAAAGAGGACCTAGTTGTCAAAGCTGATAGGGTCGTTGTTGAGAAGGAAGAGTTTGTAACGCCTCCTTTTACTCACTCGTGCTTGATTAATTTTATATGAAAATTTGTGTTCTTTTTGTATTATAACGTTTTTAGTTATAAATTTTTCGGAAATTCTTTTTTTTTTCTTCGCTTGCAATTTACAATTTGATCGTAACATAAACAGTTTTCCCTTACCACGGGAATAAATAAGTACAGTGCATAGTACAGTCCCAAATACATGTCCAAAATAATATACAGACTGTTTCTAGTTTACACGTCCATAAAATACATCATATACAAAATACGAGTCATCAAGCTTTCTCATCAACCCTTCTTCAACAACATCCACAACCTATACATCATTGCTTCCCTGCTCGCCCAAATGGATTGGGGTCATCACAGGTGTCAACCACCGACACAACACAAGGTAAGTTTATGACAAACACAGTTTGAATCAAACATACATAACAAATTGAATAAACCACATATATAACAAAATACCTACGTAAACGATAATAGTTATAAGACAATAACACAGAAGGTTCACCCATAGATTAAATTACCTCAGCACATGAATTAATTCATATCATTCACACAACATCCTCTCAACAGATAATTATTCCACAAGCTTATCATGTGATGTATAGAATGCATGCTTATCTTTTTATATGATGCATGACTGAGATCTCAGGTTCTCAACGTCTCAATAATTGTGGCCACAGTCAGATAACCCCACCCTCACCTTAGTGGAACGAACTTATCCATCCCGTCAGGGTAGCCCAGTGGCACGTAGGATTATCACTCCCACCCATGTGATCATCATGGTGGTGTGGTCCTCACTGTCTCAACTACCCCTAAGTTAAAAACACGTATGGACTCAGTTTAGTTATCTGACACACCTCTTCATGAGGTTCGTCTCATCGTCTGCGGATTAACCCCCGCTTGGGTATATGCTCATGGATCATGTATGATTACTCTTTTCATCTCATCTTTTCTCATCATTCATCATTTATTCGTTTAGTGTCTCATATACACCATTTTTCAATCAACAAATAAAGCTTCTCAAAGCCCAAGAGTTACTACACGGTCATCTCCACATAAATTTTATTTGACACCTTTCACTTGTGACAAATAGCTAGAAAGTTATGTCTCTTATATTGTAGTTAACAGCAATTAATATAACAACAAAATAAATGCGTAAGAAATAAGTTAGATTAAAAACATGACAAAATAAATAACATAACTTAAAGAACATAAGATATATGTTTATAACAAAATAATTTTAAAACATGATAAATCTAAACCATTAAGCATCATGTAAAGAGTTGTAACTTTACATTGAATTTTGTTTATTAAATTTAGTTATTTGTGTCATCATCAATACATTTAAAATAAAAGTCTCATAATCATCCACCTCAATCATCTTGGTCAATCAATCTCATGAGACTTCATACACCATGCACAAATTACATGAATTTCACCATATAGCCAATTTTATTTCTTTGGAGACCTTTTATCAAACACTTGGTGTGTTTTTAAGGAAACACTCAACAACACATGTAAGAACACATAATTATTTGTTTAAAACATTCAATCATGCAAATATAATTCAATCCAA
>PYAF01002746.1:500064-510897 GCA_007407185.1 Glycine tomentella
AAATTCATGTCATTTTAAGGTTATTTTATGATGAGAAAATGTTGATTTTAACCATAGGATAGGTAATGATATATAGGCTGAAATATTAGTGATGTATGGAAACCCATTTGATGATCTTGGAAGGTGATTTTGATGATATTTGGGCTGTTTGTGTATATTTTTATTATGAAATTATTTTGAATTAATTTCTAGAAGTAGATGTTGAATGGTATGTAGTTAAATGATTTAAATACTTTAGTGATTAAATTTTGAGGATGAAGTAGTAAGGTGATAGGTGAAAGGAGATTAAAATGCATGCTAGGTTATAAATTTTCTTGTGAAAGTTTAAAGGTGTTAGAAATTATTTTTTTAGAGATATATTGTGGTTTATTAGTTAGGTTACTAACATGATTTTTTTTTATAGCTTGAGGATATTCCAAGGTCATGCCTAACTGGTAAGGTATGGTTGTTTAACCATACTTGTGGTACATATGATGTTATGACAACAACATTTTTCCATAAGATGGTATGTATTTTGCTTATGGATTTTATTATGAATGGATTTTGACTGATGATATGTTGATTTATGTTTCAAAGTCCAGTACGAGATTTTGTGAAATAGAATATGATACTACATACAGTACGATATGTAGTGAATAGGTGCAAATATATGACATAAACCATGCATGTTTGCGTAAGACGATCGCAGCGTCTACACCCAGTACGAGGTGTAGCTACATACAGTACGATATGTAGAGGCCATGTGCACCCTGGGAAAATTCATTCCATGCATTCATATAGTTTGCATAATTATTTTATGATGATTTATTAACGTACTAATGTGTTTTTTGGTTGTTTAGTTTTGCCTACTGAGAAATTTTATTTCTCACTAGATTTGTTTCATTTTTTATAGATGGCAACAATGGTCAATTTCATTGACGCCTTGGACTGATGGCGGTACAAAGATAAAGAATTATCTCTAAGAAATGAATTATGAAAGTGTTGTACAAGGACTCTTGTACAAGGACTGTGGCTACGTATTATATATATATATATATCAGTTTAGAAACTTCTATAACTTCTATAATTTATATGTTTTAGAACTTATACTAGGATCCGTTCAGTAAAAATAAAATAGTAATAAAAATTATCTAACGATTCTTAAAAATTTAACCCTAATAAAAATATAATATCTAGAATAATTTTAGGTTGTTACAACCTCGGCTAGCGAGGAAGCCTGGACATTTTACGTGGACGGGTCCTCCAATGCTAAGGGGAGCGGAGCGGGAATTATAATAGAGAGCCCACAGGGAGTATCAGTTGAGCAATCTCTGCGGCTCAATTTCCCAACGTCAAATAATCAGGCCGAGTATGAGGCCTTAATAGACTAGCTTCAAGCAGAGAACAAGGAGCCCAGAAGGTGAAATTTTTCACAGATTCCCAGCTTGTCGCAGCCCAGATTGAGGGAAGATACCAGGCCAAAGGACCCTTGCTGATCAAGTACTTGGCTCGGGTCAGGGAGATCATTGCCGAGTTTGATGAAGTCATCATCTCCCACATTCCCAGAGAAGAAAATATGAGGGCCGATATATTGTCTAAGCTAGCAAGCACCAAGGGCACAGGCAATCATAGAACAGTTGTCCAACAGGAGCTGGCTTATCCCACTTGCCTCATGATAATATCGATGATGGATGACTGGAGGCAGCCTATAATCAGATACTTGGAGCAAGGAGTAATCCCGGATGATGAGGCCGAGGCTAAGAAATTGATCCGAGATGCCGCTCTATATACCACTCAAGAGGGTGAGCTGTACCGCAAAGGCCCACACACCCCTATGTTACTTTGTGTCGGACCCGACCAGGCAGAATATATATTGGCCGAGATACATGAAGGTATTAACGGCCAACACATGGGAGCTAAGGCATTGGCAGTGAAGGCTATTCGGGCTGGCTACTTTTGGCCGACTATGAAGGCGGACGCCCAGGATCATGTGAAGAAATGCGCGAGTTTTCATAAGCACGCCAGGATAATATGGCCCTCCCCATCCGAGTTGACAACTATCACATCCCCCGGCCCTTTTACAAATGAGGGATGGACCTTTTGGGACCTTTCAAGGCAGCAGAAGGACAGCTGAAGTGGCTCATCGTAGCTGTTGATTATTTCACTAAGTGGATAGAAGCAGAGCCATTAGCTACCATCACCTCGGCACGAGTCCAGAAGTTTTTTGAAAGAAACATCATTTCCAGATTCAGAATCCCGGCCGAGATCGTCACAGATAACGGAACTCAGTTCACTGATAAGAAGTTCCGAGAGATGATGTCCAGTTTTCATGTTAAGCATCATTTTGCTTCCGTGGAGCATCCACAATCTAACAGCCAGGCCGAAGTTGCCAATAAGGTTATCTTGGAGGGCCTCAGAAAGCGAATGTACGACGCCGGGAGTAGTTGGGTAGAACAACTGTACTATGTCTTGTGGGCGCATAGGACCACGGCTCAGTCATCCACTCAGGAAACCCTGTTCAAAATGACCTACGGATGTGAGGCCATGATTCCAGTAGAGATCAGACAGCCCTCTTGAAGAAGAAAGATTATACTTAAAGAAGGAGAGGATGCCAACAATGAGGCGTTGGTCAGCGAGCTTGAGTTGATAGACGAAACCCGAGCTAAAGCGCATATCCAGGATGTGGCCACAAAACAGCTGGTGGCTAGAAGGTTCAACAAGAAGGTGCGCCCGAGATCCTTCGAGAAAGGTGATTTGGTCCTACGGAGGGCCGACATCGGCAACAAAAATGCTCAAGATGGGAAGCTGGCAGCCAACTGGGAAGGGCCATATCGAGTTGCTCAGAATCTCGGCCAGGGGGCATACACACTAGAGACATTGGATAAGAAGGCGATCAAACGTACGTGGAACGCCGACAAACTGAAGACATATTATAGTTGATCATGAGATATTTGTTTTTATCTATGTGTTTTCCGTTAATTGAGAAGAGTGGTGGCCAACTGTCTTGACACCCCCACTTCATGTAATCTCTTTCATCAGGATCGTAGATGCAAATAAAGTTGATATTTATGAATAAACAAGTCATGAATTGATAGTTTCCTTTGAAAAAGATATCTCGATATTTATATGTCATACATTGATGAAATCGTTTTAAACGTATTTATATATATATATATATATATATATATATATATTGTTCCATGCGGATCCGAGGTGTTTCCAAACCCTGATCAGGTTGGCACGGTCTAAAGCGGTCGTGATGCACCGACGATAACTTGGGATGAAAAATGAGAACCGAGAACTATCGTGTAATTTGGACGATATTATACTTGGCCGTTGGAGCCAAATGAATATTTAAAATGCGTATACAAAAACAAATCTAAAAAAGGACGACAATATGGGAAGTAACTGTACTTATATAAAAATTGTTCAAAAAAGGAAATTGTTCAAAAACTATGAGTAGATAAAGAAAATACAAAATAAAACCGGCATCCCGGCCCTTCAAACTCCGTCGGTGGGAGCCGAGGTCTCTTCATCTCTGGCCTCGGGTACGTCTTCGGCCTTGACGACGGAATCATTTTGTTCGAAGTAGGGAACGACGACACCATTACGAACAAAATATTGAAAGTGCAGTCCTTCACTATTCAGAGTGATCCCGGCATTAGGGCATCGGACCTAAGCTAGGGCGTTGTTGAAGGAGTCCTCGACCACCGACGACATCGCCTCCCGTAGCTGGGCCGCACCCTTCTCCGCGTCCAAAAGCTTGGACTTAGCTCCCTCGGCCTCCGCCTGGGCCCCCTCAAACATGGTTTTCACCTCGTTCAGGTTCTCAGTCATGAGGGCGGCTTTGGCAAGGGCCTACTCAGTCTCGAAGCGAGCCGCATGAAGATCACACTCAAATTCTGCTCGGGCAAGCCGCAACTCTTCCGCAGCTTACTGAGTTTCGGTTCGAGCGGCGGCCAAACCTTCCTCGACTTTCTGAGTCTTGGTGTGGGCGGCAACTAACTCCTCTCGACTCCTGTTATATCTAGCCTTTAAAGCGACTAGACTGTCAACAAGAGAGGCAGTCTGGTAGGTATGCAACCTCATTTGATGGAGCTGCTGGATGTCGTCTTCAGAAAGCCGAGTTGAGTCGACGAAGCGTTTGGGAGCCCGAACAAAGGGAGAAAGCTCCTCAGCCCCCCGTTCCCATAAATGGCCGAGCTCCAGCTTCATAGCTTCAGGGAGCACGACTGTAGAGGGCTCTGGCGCTGGGGAATCAGTGGTCGGGGCAGCCTGAGGAGGGCCAACAACGACCTCGGCAGGAGGGGCGAGGATGGAAGCAGCTGGGGCCGGGGCAGTAGGGACCGGAGCAGCCGGCGCCGCCATAACGGTCGTGCTTGGGGCCGACTTTGTCACCTTCCTTCTTTTGAGCTTGGTGAGGAAGTCTTGCGGGACCAAGGTCTTAGGTCGTCAGTTTGATCTTCCATTTCAGTAGCTGTAAAACAAAGCAAATAGTAAACACCAAAAATAGAAAAGCAATACAACATACTTCATAATTCAGACTAACAGTCGGGGAGAGTAGGTGGGATGTCACAGAAACCCTGACTCTCTCGGAAAGCATCAATCTGGATGACCGAGTAGGTGTCCCCATCCGACAATCCCGTCTCATCACAGTGGTAGAAAGTGGGTTGGAATTCATGATGGGCACGGGTCCAGTAAAGAGGGAACTTCCACTTTACCCCGGCAGACTCCGGCCCTTGGAGGAAAAAAGGTTGTTGGCCGAGTTTGGCACAAACTCGAAAATAATTGTTTTTGAACCTCTTAAAAGATTCGGTAAAAAGGGGAAAAAGCTTACGCTTAGGACGACTCCTTAAGGAAGTCCATCCTTTCCGGTTAGAAGGCTCTCGGCCAGTGCGGCCAGTATGAGCGGAGAAGTAATACATAAAAACAGGAACCGCGCATAGGATTCCCAAATTTATACATAAATCCTCGAAGGATTTTACAAAGGCCCAACCATTTGGATGAAGTTGGGAAGGAGCTAAAGACAGATGCTTTAGGAGCATCATCTCGAACTCGGAAAGTGGGAAGCGGACACCCAAGCAGGTAACCACGTCAATGCAGAAAAAGAAAAAACTAGATTCGCCTGTTTGGCACAAGAACAGATCGGCACATGTGGACCAGGATGACGAATTGAGAATCCTTCTTGATTCTCTATAGGGAGAGCGGGCTACGCTCTCCGGACTCATGGAAGACGAAGTGTTAAGAACCTCATAAGTAACCCAGGGAAACTTGACTATCAAGGCTGGAGAGGGGCTGTCGGTGTGGGAACCGATTGACCGAGATTCTTCAACTATTTCGATAGAAGTGACATCCATGATGACCTACGACAAAATAAAGAAATGAAATAATGATCAGTAAAGATACCTGGAAAACCGACGGCAAGACTTGAAGTATTAGCCGACGTCAGGGCATCAATACGTTCAGGCGGCACCTCAGTTCTGGGCCGGGGCATTGATGGAATGACGACTACAGGGTTATGCCAGCACACATCTAATACGTCATCGGCTTGCTTGTCAAAACCCGAGCTAGCCAGATACATGAACCTATCCATGCATCTTGGACATGGTTCAAACCGAGTCTCAGAATAAGGCTCTAGAGGACGTGACTCTGAAGGAAGGACGGAAGGGGTCACAGAGGGACCCCTGGGTTCACTATTGGACCCCATACCTGAATCTGCTACAGCTTTAGAAGAAGGGGGTTTTCTGGCCAATGGGTTTTTGGAGGATTTTGAACCACCAGTAGGAGTTCGTAGGAAGCGTTTGGTTTTCTCTTCCTCTGAGAAGGGTTTGCCAAAAAACCAAAAGGCTGAATAAGGGGAAACTCTCTTAAGAATACGTGCCTTTTCCTCAGGGGTGAGTTTCATTGCCACAGGATCATAAAGGGTTCGAAACTCAAGAGAGAAAGAACAGGGGATGAAGATGAACAGGAAAGGAATAGAAAAGAAAAGGCAAAAACCAGAAATAAGGCTAAGAAAGAAGGCAGAAACCAGGGAAAAGGGTTAAGAAGAGAGAAGTACAATCAGAATAAAGCAAAAGAACAATGTGGAAAATGAAAAATGCAAAATCGCGAAAAAGAAGAAAGGTAAGGTACCTGGATTGAAGGACTCTGAAGAGGAAAAGCTGAAGCACCAAATACGAAGACGAAGAGTGGAATATTGGAGCAAAAGCAGGCAGGAAGAGAGAAATGGCCTATGAACTTTGAAAACAGTGGGAGAAATGACGAAGGTAAGGCTTATAAAGGTGGAAAGTAACCGTCGAAACCCATAATATTGAAAAGGGTAACCGTCAAAATTTGAATCAATAAGAATGAGTAACTGACAAACGTGGCTTATCACTGGGGCAATAGTGATCAGTTTACTAAAAAGCAGGGGCAAAATGGACAATGACTCGGGGTAGTCATGATTAAAACGTGCAAAAAAATGACAGAGCATTAAATGCCAGGGAGGCACGTGGTTTCACATGTCCAAACGACAACCAGAATACTTCATTGTTTTGGAGTTGAGGATCAAGAAGAGAAGTCGGTTTTGCGGAAAAAATGCTTCACTATCTCAGTCGGGAACCAAGAAAAGAGGTCGGCTTTCGGGGAAACAAGTGGTCGTTGCATCCGAGCTTCACAGAAGTAGCAAACGCAAGACCGAGAAAGACATCTCGGAAACTTAGTAGCAAGGCCGACTTATCCGAGATAATCATCTCGGTCTCGATAATCACCCCGGTCATTCAGACTACTCAATAACTGGGATGAGGGGCAACTGTTACGGATAATTGATATTGGGCCAAAGGCCAAGAAGCCCAATACAGTCAGCATTACGGTATTTATGGCAAAATTTGGGGAAATTAGGTCCTAAATAATCACCAGAATCAAGAGAAATATTGAAGAGTATTTGTATGAAAAATATTGAAGATATTTGTTCATCTTATTGAAGATTATGATCAAGAATTGGCAGGAGTTTCCGTTATTTTACACAGGTCAGTAAGAATAAATAAGAGGTATCACCAAAGGTGCAAGGTACACAAATTTTGACTCTCTTTTTTCCATTCACACAGCACACACTGCACACCACTTGTGTTGTGTCGCTCTGCTGTGATCTTCTTCTTCCTTTGGATGCTTTAAACACCATAAGCATCGAGAGAGAGAGAGTTTTGATCATACATCAAACATCCAGTGTTACTGCTGGACATCTGTTCTTGAAGTACAGAACAGTTAGAGATCTAAAGGTATTTTGAATTGAAAGAAAATACACATAACAACTTATAAGTGAGACTGAAAAATGAAACAGGAAGTTTAAATCCGACAATTGTTCGGGTCATATTTTACTAAACTTATCTTTTAATTTATCATTTTTCCCCTGAAATTAAATATTAATAATTAAAGTAAAGATGAGCACATAATTACCTTACCAAGAGGAACAAGATTAACCTCTTGTTTTTAATCTGCTAGTAATATAGGTAATATGCGATGAACGATTGAATTATATATAGATTCACCATAAGGTAAAAGATTATGTTTTTTAATTGCCTAACAATAAATGGAGATGAATTGATTTATCTCATCTTTAAGTTGAATATAGTTGTACAATCTCACAAATATCTTCGTCCAAGATTCTCCGGCTTGTGTAAGATTTCACTTCCTTCTTTTAGGTTCACCCTATGGATTATTATCTGTTGGGAAATCAAGGGGTAACCATGCATGGACTCATATGTCAGGAAGACTTTCGATACAGAGATTTACACGAGTAACCATATAAGTGAGCTAAACACCACACTTTAACCCAAAACCTTAAGGCTCAAGTTTATGGGTTTTCTCCTCACTTAATGATGTTCAACTTTTCTATTTCTATCCGATGTGGGACTTTAACTCACACTTGTACTCTAACATTATCTTTAGCCCCGAAAATTCTATGATATTTACTATGGACATCATAGGTAAAGTATTCTTGATATCCATGAGCAATCACACAATAATCGAGAAAATA
Source organism: Glycine tomentella (assembly GCA_007407185.1). Taxonomy (NCBI): domain Eukaryota; kingdom Viridiplantae; phylum Streptophyta; class Magnoliopsida; order Fabales; family Fabaceae; genus Glycine; species Glycine tomentella. The sequence continues at coordinate 508,058 of PYAF01002746.1, forward strand.
GGAAAAGAGAAAGGAAAAATAATAACACATTGTTTAGTTTGGTTCATCAAATGTGAATTATGTCTATCTATTCTCTATATTATCCTCACATACTTGTTACAACGCATTCAAATTACAAGGAAATATATAGACTTAAAAATCCTAAGTACTGTAATTATTCATGAATTTAAACCTAAACTACAAATAATAAACACTAGATCCATAACAATATCGGCCTCTAGAAGCTCTAAAGACACTATCCCCTACACCCCCGCTGGAGCACCTGCGAATGACTTATCTTCTGAATACGAAATATTAGCCATACCCAACAAGTATCCATAAGCAAAATAGGAAATGTTGTTTACTTTGTCATCTTGTCGTCTGGAACATTTATGAGATTCTCGGGCCAACAAATTAACGATGAAGCTGGAAACAAAATAAAATATTGAATCATATATGATACATATATTTTTTGAGAGTTAATATAAAAACTTCAATTTTAAAAAAGTTAATCCTTGGCAATCTTGTATTAAGGTCTTGTTAGATAAAATTATTAGTACATCTTCCCCGAACATGTTAATTTACAGAGAAAATTTAATCGAAAAAAAGTTATACGTGACAATTAATTAATCTAAACTCATTGATACTTGTCTGATCTTTGACTCTACTATTAGGAAAATTTATTTTGATTGTGATCAGATTTGAATTTTTTAAGGTTTTAAGCTTCCATTAATTAAGGTTCTACTTTTTTCTTTCGCTTGAAAATTTCTCTTGAATTGTGCTTCTAATAAGATCATGGCTTTCCCATGTCAAGTTATGTTTGATACGATTCCTACATAATTCAACCTCCCGCAAAAAGGAATGTTACCTTGGACCAATATATAAGAAGATCAAGAAGTGTTTAGATATTTTGGAACAAACAGACCAGTTACTCGAGCTAAGTTCTACTAGAACACACTTTACCCTCACGTACTGTTGAATAAGGATTTGCACACAAATTTAATATGGACTTTAATATCATATAGACATATCCCAGACAAGACTTGAAGACTAAAACAAACAAAAAGTCATTGACAAAAAAATTGAAAAGGCCCAATATAATATAAAAAGGTGAAGCTAAATAAAACATGCTCATAAACTACTAGAAACAAGTTGAAGGATTTATAAATAAGAGGGTCATCATAAATCTTACTAACACATTCTCTCTACATATTCCACAACCGTAGTCTAGAATAATTATATTCATGCAATCAATTTTCACAACATTTTTATACTTATATTTTTCTCTCTTCATCACATATACCATTTATTCTATTTTATACTTTTCTCTCATCTTACCATTTCCCTTCGTATACAAAATTGTTGTAAAATAGTTTTATAAGTATACCCTCTTGCTCTTATACTGAATTACTGACCGAATTTGTTATCTTGTCAGCCGATCCTTAGTGTGGGTGCTGACTAACCAAGTCAGAGAGGCAAAGGTCAACTTTCTGGTCTAATCTCGAAACCACAATTGTTATTGGTGTAACTGCGTAGGATGTGTATCCGAGGATCTCAGGTAACAACTAGGTGAGGATATGTGAAACCCACTCCTAAGAATATCAGAAGGTGGACACCAGGCATGAGGGGATATATTTCAAAACAAGAAAATGAATGGGGTATTAGTACAAAATTTCTTATCCATTACAATCTTGTTTAAGGGTTTTAAATCATAACAAAGATATAATATACAAACTCATGCCAATATCTCAGCATCGATAAGGTACCGATACAAAAATGACACAAGTAAAACAAAAATACATTTTATTAACATAACCCAAACCACAATGAATAAATATAACAAAAATACAATGTACAAACTCAAACCACAAAATCCTAGCACCAATAGGGTACGAGTACAAAATTGACATAACCAAAAGACATTGTATCAACACAAATAAAATTAATAACAACACGAGTATATAGTGTATTACAATTAATGCAATATTAAACACAAATGAATCGTATAAATTTCACATTTTTTGTATAATTGCTCCCACAATAGGTGAGATGACAACTATCTAAAATATTAGACACAAATAAATTATTTAATTACACAAATTTTATCATAATTGTTCACACGATTGGATATGTGAGATAAAATTTATTCAAAATATTATACAAAAATAATATTAATTAACACGTGCTTCACAAGCTGGCCATTAAAGGACCGCACATTCGCCACGCTGCACGCGTCCCAACCGTCGCCATGAAGGGGTCATCATCTCCTTCAGGAACTTCAGCATTGGGTCCAAAACGTGGTTTGCGTACCCGGACCTGAACCTGCCCATACTCAGATTTCGTTCTTCTTCCTCATAGACGTCGTTTCACTGTTCAGCAGCATCTTGGTCCCTCTTGTAACTTCTTGGAAACCCTAGAGGCTTTTTGAAAGAATGAGAGGGTTTCAAAGAATGAGAGAGTAAGCGCGGACATCAAATATTTTAAAAAGTGAAAAAAATTTTGTCTTGGAATGATAACCATTCTAAGACGTTTTGCAAAAACCGTCTTAGAATGATAGTTTCTAAGACGGTTTTTACGAAACTGTCTTAGAATGGTTATATTTATTTACAAAAATGACACCGCCTGTGTTTTTAAGACGGTTTTTTATTAACCGACGTAGAATCTATAATGACCCTCACAATTAAAGTGTTGAGATAAAGATTAAATGAAGGAAGTAAAGATTATGTTAAGTGTAAAAAGTTTAATTATGCCAAGCAAGTCAAGTAAAACTCTTAGTATAAAATGATATAAGCTGAAATGATGTAATTATAAGAGATGACAATTAAAGTTGTGATTAAAGATCTATGGCCAAGGTAAATTGA
>PYAF01002746.1:517463-543196 GCA_007407185.1 Glycine tomentella
AAACATAAAAATCAAGTAAAAGGTAAATAATATCCATAATATAAAAATGAAACTCAAACATAATATTCATAATTATTAGATCTACTTTTATATTTAATATACTACTATAAATAAAAATTAATTTTTTTTATTTATGTGCATATTAAAAAATTAAATAAAAATATCAAAATATATAATTTAGACAAATTCGTGCAACACATGAATCTAAAATCTAGTACAGTATGTAAAGAAAACTTAAACTTTCGTGAATTGTTGGATGAAGATTTTAATTTCATAATAACTTTTGATGTAAAATTCACTTGAAACTATTACATTGATAAATAATTATGATTCATAATAACGGTTGATTTTAATCAATATGATCTAATATTAATGTTTAAAAAATTATTTTATAGAAATTATATATTTATTAAAGAGAATAAGAGAAAAATAATCATCCTTTTTTATATAAAAAGATGTAACCTTAAAAACAATCATAGTCATAATTATTTTCAAAGTTATATTTTTAACTATTATTTCAAAGATAAGGTTATTTAAAATTATTGCACAAATATATTGATAACATTAAAACTTATGTTTTAAAATATATTTTTTTTACTTTTATTTTCTTATGATTAATTTTTAAAATGTAGTGTAAAATTTCATTTATTTATTAAAATTGATTTTATAATTAAATTGATCATATTAAACCATTTATTATATAAGTTGTGTACATTTTAATTATTTTTTGCTATATTTGTCTATCAATATATATTTTGATAGTAGGAATATATGATAGGGAAGTAGGAATATATGGCTAGATTTAGTTTATCTGTTATCTACCTGGATTATGTTACGACATGAATATGTTTTAATATTTTCAAAAAAAAATTTATTATATCTCTCTTTCGCTCTTTCTCTTCTCGCTTCTCTTTCAAATCTTCTCAACCTTCTTCTTCTTCTTTAAATCCTTCTCAATCAGAAAAATATTTAATCAAATCTAATTGAAATATTTTCAAAGAAGAAGTCTCTTTCGAAGATATTAATCAGGATCTGGATAATTGGAAAATTCCCAAGATTCCAGAAAATGAGCTTTACAAACCAAATGAAAAAGTTTTTTTTCAAAAATCTGATTTCATAGTTTGAACCGTCGAAACAAACATACATCTTAAATATGAGTTTGATGAAATCAAACTCTTTTCAAATAGTTCGCTAAAAATATATAAACAAAAATACAGCTTCTTGCACATAGGATGTGTACAAGTTGCTACAAAACCTCTAGGTATAGAAGGATTGGACACCTCAATTCTCTTATGCCTACGAGATTCCTGCCATAATCAATTTACAGATTCCATTCTAGGAACAGTAGAAACCAATCTTAGTAATGGATCAATCTATTTCAATTGCTATCCCGACAAGACTGTTAGTCTTGAGGATGCAAACATTTTGGATGTCTTAACTTTAGATGTTCAACTTTATGGTTTAGATGTGAAAGTTGGATCCATTTCGGTAAATATCATATATCGAGTTCAATACAAGGTAATGAACTCCTGTAGTCTAGGGTTCTTAAACCCAAAAAATATGGAGAAACAACTCTGTTTTTCATCGATACAACCAAAGCTAAGGTTGTAATACCCAAAATCATCAAGTGGGAAGACATCAAATTCCCTCAAACATGGGCCATGGACAAAGTTGCTCTGGCTAAACCGCAAATCACACCAAGCTTCGAAAGCATTAAACAATATGAATCTGGTAGAGTTGAAATTACTTTCAACAGATCTAATTCCATTAGCACTGCTAGATCTTCCTTGTCTAGAGATTCCAACTCTGAATTTTTTGGGTTTGTTCTCTGTAGAAAATCTTTCTTTACTATTCCAAGTGGAAACAGTAGAATCAAGCTTCAGGGAGTAGAAACTTCTTTTTCGATTCCTCTACTGGTTTATTAGCAAAGAAAACAACGAAGAAGAATTAAGATATATTCGCTCTCCAACTTTTTCATCTATACAAGACTATGAAGTTATCCATGATTAATACAAACAACATAGATTATGAAGCCCTTAAGTTAGATTTCGACTCTGAGGAAATGACTCCTCAAATAGAGTGGTTTCTTAATAACTACATAATTCAATAGTAAAGATCAAATTAGGGAAGAATATTATTCTTTTCTTAATCTTGTTAAAACAAACATCTTTTTCTTTGATTGGTTTAAATCTTATACAACTTACCATAACATAGATCATTCTTTTAAAGAATCAAACACCATTAGTGTTATCACTAAGTATGATCTTAAGAATGGTCAGATTGTAAAATCTGAATTTCCTCCGTCAACCAAGTTTATCCTTCCTAATGTCAGGGATGAAAAACATAATCCAATCTTTGCCTCACCTTTTAAGTCTAAGGATGAGTCTAAATCCATGTCTCCCAAAGATATAAAAAAATCTTATGGAACAATCCAATTATACTAACAAATATCTCTAAACCATAGGAGAAAAATTAGGAGCAAAACCTAGTTTTAGGATAGAAGCTAGCAAGTCTTCTCTGAAAACAATTCAAACCCCAATCTTTAAACCTTTTAGGATGAATGAAAAGTTTAAAAAATAATTTGCCAAACTAAAAGATTTTAATCAACCTAGTCAACCTTCAGACGAGTTTAAACAAAGAATAGAATAATTAACTTCCTTGGTCATTCAAGAAACCCCTCAAACTTCTACATCTCAAGAAGCTTATTCCAAACCAGCTCTTACTAGGGCAAAATCTAGGCATGAAGCCCAAAAGGACAAAGGTAAGGAAATCAATGTCCTTAACCAAATTGAGTCAAAAATTGGAAATTCTGACTCTGAAAAATCTGTTCAAATTAATCCCATTAGAAGTTAGCCACATTGGAAACAATCGTCTAAGTTGTATTACAATAAGACAACCACTCCTACTCTTCTTATCAAAGAAAATGACCATTCTAAATCCTTCAATGGCAACCAAATCTATGAGTGGAACATAGATGGAAAAACAGAATATTAAATCCTTAACGTTCTCAAACAAATGTTTACGGTTGCAACAGCCGACGACACAACCCTTAACTATACAAAAGCAGTTATTGTAAACGTTTTAGTTTTCGATTTTACTGGACAACTAAAAGGATGGTAGGATAATTACTTGTCTGAAGAGGACAAGACTAACATCCAAAATGCTGTCAAAACCAATCCCTGAGTCTGTTAATTAGTTAATCTTTACCATAGTTCAACATTTCATAGGAGATCCAACCTTGTGGAAAGATAGATTTGCCAAACTCCTTTCTAATCTTAGGTGTAAAACTTTAGCTGATTTTATAAAGATACCTTCCTCACTAGAGCTTTTACCGGTGAAGATAACCAAGAGCCCTTCTAGAAAGAAAAATTCCTTGTCGGTCTCCCTAAATCGCTTGGGGGTAAGGTTAGAGATAAGATTTGAAGTCAACACCCCAACAATGAGATCCCTTACAGGAAATTAAGTTATAGACAACTTATTATTTTTATTCAAAAAGTAGCCTTGAAAATATGTCAAGATGATAAAATCCAAATCAGCTTGCTAAGGAGAAGGCTCAAAATCACAGAGATATGGGTAATTTTTGTGAACAGTTTGGTCTTCCTTACTTTATGCCTAGGAAACCTAGAAAAAATGTTCATAATCCTGATCATCAGCAACCCAAAAAATCTATATATCATCGTCATAAGTCTGGAACTCCACCTAGGAAGCTTAGGAGAAAATTCAAAACTAAACCTTCTTTTGATAAGGTAAAAATTCCTAAGAAGCATATAGTCTGTTGGACCTGTAGAAAACTGGCCATAAAAGCCAGTATTGTAGGTTAAAGAAGATGCTTATGAGTCTTAATCTTGAACCATCTGTTGAAGAATCGATTAACCAACTCCTTGTTGAATCCTCTTCTGATGAAGAATTAGATAAAGAGTTTTTAGACTATCAATACTCTGATAATCTGAATCAAATCAAAGAAGATAACTTATCTTCAAATGATGAAAATTCTCCATTTTCTTCCCAGATCAACGTTCTCACTAGAGAACAAGATCTCCTGTTTGAGGTCATTAATTCTATTTTTGATCCTCAAGAAAAAAAAATCTTTTGTTAAAACTTAAACAATCTTTTGAGGAACCATCTTCTTATTAGACTAGATCAAAGAATTTGTTAATTAATAACAAGTTTAATCTCAAAGATACTCTTATGAAAATCTATAAGAGTGTTGTCAAACCCGTAACCATTTAGGATCTTCAGCATGAAGTTTATCAACTAAAAGTTGAAATTCGTCTTATTAAAGAACAACAAAATGTTCATCAAAATATTTTGTCCATTCTGCAATCTGGTGATCAAACGGATGAGGAAAAACCTGCTCAGGAACCTGAGATTTCTGAGAACGCTTCTCTTGAAGACTTAGTTTTTCCTCCAAAAGAATTTGAATTAATTAACCAATTAACAATTTAAAAGTTTTATATTTAGATCAAAATTATTGTTGGAATTTTCATCCTTGAAACTGAAGCTCTGTTTGACATAAGGGCATATTCAAACTACATTTAGGAAGGATTAATTCCAACTAAGTATTTTGAAAACACCTCTGAACGTCTTAGTATCGCTAGTGGTTCTAAACTCAGAGTGAATTACAAACTTTCAAATGCCATTAATTAAGAAAGAAGGATTGAAAATTGAAACTTCTTTCCTCTTGGTAAAAAAATCTATAAAATGCGGTTAATCTTGGAACACCATTTATCAAATCAATCTTTCCAATTACAATTTCAGATAACGATATTTCTACTATTTATTTGAATAAACTAATTATCTTAAATTTTCTTAAAACCCCTATCATAAGAGATTTTTGAATCCAATCTTTTACAAACAAAGTCAAATCAATTATCTTAAAGAAGAAATTTCTTATAAGAAAATCGATGATTTGCTTAATCAACCTATTATTCAAAACAAAATTAAATATTTGTTTATTCAAATCCAAAGTTCCATCTATGTTGATCTTCTAAACGCTTTTTGGCAACAAAAACAACATATTGTTGATCTTCCTTATGAAAAGGATTTCAATGAACGAAAAATCCCAACCAAGGTTCATCCAATCCAGATGAGTCAAGAACTTCTCATTCACTGCCAAAAGGAGATTGCTGATCTCCTGCCAAAGGGTTTAATAAAAAAAAAAAAAAGAGTCCTTGGTTTTGTTCTGCATTTTACGTCAACAAACAAGCTGAAATTGAGCGCGATACTCCCCGCTTAGTAATCAACTATAAACCTCTTAATCAAGCCCTTCAATAAATTCGCTATCTGATTCCTAACAAGAAGGATCTTCTCAATCGTCTTTTTTCTGCTAAAATCTTTTCAAAATTTGATATGAAATATGAGTTTTGGCATATTCAAATCAAAGATAGTGATTGTTACAATAAAACTTTCACCGACCCTTTTGGGCAATACGAATAGAGAGTAATGTCTTTTCGATTAAAAAATGCTGCTTCAGAATTTCAAAAAATTATGAATAATATTTTTAATCGTTATTCATCTTTTATTATCGTTTATATTGATGATGTTCTTGTATTTTCTCAATCTATTGATCAACATTTCAAGCACATCAACATTTTATCTACATAATCAAGAAAATTTGTCTTGCTTTATCTAAAACTAAAATCAATCTTTTTCAAACTAAAATTCATTTTCTTGGTCATAATATTTATCAACGAACCATTACCACCATTAATTGTGCAATTGAATTTGTGAAAAAATTTCCCGACCAAATAATAGAAAAAACTCAACTTCAACGTTTTCCCGGTTGTCTTAACTATGTTGCTGATTTGTTTCCACAATTTAACTATCTTACAAAACCACTTTATGATCATCTGAAGAAGACACCTCCTCCATGGACATATGTTCATACTAATCTTGTCAAACAGATTAAGTCTAAAGTCAAAGATCTTCCTTGTAAAACCTTCCCAATCCTTTAGCCAACAAGATTGTTGAAACTGATGCCTCTGACATAGGTTATTGTGGCATTCTTAAATAGTTTGTCAATGGCAAAGAACAAATAATTGCATTCACTGCAAAGCATTGGAATCCTGCTGAGCAAAATTAATCTACTATGAAAAAAGAAGTTTTACCAATTGTTTTATGCATTTCAAAATTTCAAAAATCATTTACTCAATCAAAGGTTTTTGATTCGTATTGATTGTAAATCTGCAAAAGAGATTTTACAAAAGGATGTTAAAAACCTTGCATCCAAACAGATTTCCTCAACAAAGTATTCCTCCTCCTGAGGGAGAGGGAGAAATAGCAGAAATAAACTAGCAATAGTTGTTTAAATACCCAATCAGGGTCAGGATCCTCTTCCAAATAGAGAGTTGATGCCAAAAATCAATCTGGGTCATCTATTCAATCAGGGTCATCTACCCATGTCCTTCAAACACAAACTGGGTCAAACCTTTGAACATTTGAAAGTCGTTGGATCAAACCTTTATCATTACAATAGTTAGTCATTTATCTAATTTTGGCTTTGTTAAGTCAAAAGACATTTGTGTCTTAAGATGAATCGGGATATTTAATTTTTTTTATTAGATGTAAACAAATAGAATTGATAAAAGTTGCGTCTTATTCGCTATTAGAACATGTTTTGTGAAGTTTACGTCTAATATTGTCAACTATAGCAAGATGAAATCATGATTTGATACAAATTTAAAGATGATATTTAAGACTTCATTTAATACTCTATGTCTAAGATATATTTTGCAGAGACATTCTCCTAGGATTTACCAAACCATATGAAGAATAAATGAAGCCAAGCTCTGAAATTCTTCAATAGCTATCAAAAGAAGGGCTCTGCTGCACATATTTGTTATGATGAAAAAGGAAGTGGTTTCTTATAGTTTTCAACACACCAACAACAAATATTTGTTTCTTAGCATAAAGAAGTGTGTGCATTTAATGCCTCAACAACCATATTATTCATAGCAAGCTTAAGAGAGGAAAAATGTCCATTTAGAAATAACAAATACTAGATTGAAAGAGGCTTATAAATACTAGAAGCTTTGAAGACAAAATGTATGAATTGAAGCACTCATTATTCAAATTCTTTATGTAAAAAGCTCTCTGTGTAAATTCTTGTCAAGTTTAGAAAAGCTCTCAAAACACTTTGGTTATTTTGAGAGAAAAGACTAAATGTTGAAAGTATCTAACCGTCTGTAAGACAATCGAGTGTTAGTTATTGTGCAATCAAACAAACAAATTTTCTTATGTGTTAAAGTCAGTAGTTCTTGGTAGGATAAAGAACACTGGTTGTAACAAGCATGGTGTAGAGCTTAAGTTAAAGATCCAAAAGTGGCAATGATAAATACTTGTAACTTGTTGAAGTTAGCGAAACTTGGTGTATTGCCAAGAACTGTACGTAGTCTTAGTGGTTGAGCAAAATTTCTTGTGTCTTATACTATTTATTTTCTCTTTTACTCTCTAAACTGACCCAGGGTTTGAATATGATATTTTCTTTTGTAATTCTCTTTTTGTTTTTATAAGATTTGAAATTATCGTGTAATTTGCCTTGCGAATATCGAATATCTATTTTTCTTCATTAGACGATAACATTTTTGTTTTCAAAAAAGGTTTTAAGTTTAGTAAATATCACAATTCAACCCCTCTTTCTTGTGATATTTTCCTTTATAGTTTGGTATCAGAGGTCAACCTCTAAAAGTTGAGCACCTAATAGTGTCTAGCATAAAAGATTTTGATGGAAGATAACAACAACAATAGTAGTGCATTGTTGAGGGAGCATCCAAATGGAGATATACCCATTCCTAGATAGGGGTGTTTGCGGGTCGGTTCGGATTGGTTTTGGCCAAATTTAGGACCCAACCCAATCAAATTTGATTGGTTATGTTCGGTTCGATTTTCAGAAAAAAAAAAATTGAAACCCAACCCAACCCAACCCGTTCATGAACAGTTCAGTTCGGTTCGGATCACCGGGTTACCCATTTAATTTTTTTTAGAACTACTATTTTATATCACGATTCTTTCAAATATCTCATACAATTAACACAATATTATCAAATGTATGAAAGTAGTAAAATTGATTCATTTAATACCATCAACATAATTGGAGATGAATCATTAACACTTTCTATACCACTTTTCTTTTCCAATTGTCTCATTTTCAAATTCTAAAGAACCTATCCACAATATAAGTGAAGTAACATGGACCTTGTTCATTGAATAGCAAAAGCAATAATACGGAAATAAGAGATAAATAAGACACAATCAATTTTAACGTGGAAAACCCAATTGGGTAAAAAACAACGACTTCCAAATTGGATAATCAATCCAATGGATAACTCCACTATGATAATTTTGTGTACAAGAGTTCCTAGTATCCTAGTTTCCTAGTCTACCCTTACACAACAATTATCCCAGCTGGTATCCTTGTTTCCCAGCAAAAAGCTCTAGTCTCAATTCATCAAGAATAGAGATAGACTGATATCCTTGTTGCCCAACCAGACTGGTATCCTAGTTTTCCAGCCAGAAGTCGCAAGTCTCAATTCATCAAGAACAGAGACAAAACTGGTATCCTAGTTCCCAACTGCGACCTTTTTCAAAGTCAAGAAGAAGAATACAATAAAATAGTTACATTTACACTTATATTCCTTAAGCAAATAGGTACCTTTAAATCCTGATTGAGAGTTGAAGAATCAAACTTGTCAAACGCTTCCATATGATCTCACAACAATTCTCTCAATGATGCAAACATAAACTCTCTAATATTATTTGGAATGGAATGCATACATGAACACCAAAATATGTTTCTATTTATACTAATTTAAAGATATGATTTTAACCAATTTTTGAATGCAATCCTAAATATATTTTATCATATTATCCAATGTAATCTTAAAAATATTCTATCCTTTTTTTTAATGCAATATTAAAAAATATCCTATCTTATTTTTGAATGCAATCTTAAACATTTACAATATCATATCTTTTTTATTGTCAAATTATTTTTTTAATTTTTAATATATATATATATATAGTAAAATTTATATTATTATTACGGATTCACGATTCGGGTCATCGGATCAACGGATCTGTAAATCTAAACCCGTGACCCAACCCGTACATGAACGGTTTTGATCGGTTCGGTTCGATTTTGACCCAAATATATAAATGACTCAACCCAAACTATTCAGATCGGTTCGGATCGGTTCGGGTTCACAAGTGACCCGTACCCGTGAACACCCCTATTCCTAGACCTGAGCCAAAATGGATAGATGCAGACCTTGCTATCTTGGTTCTAAACACAAAAGATCATTGTACTATTTCATGCAATCTATCTAGGAATGAGTACAACAAGATATGTAGACTTAAGATAGGAAAATAGATTATGGACACTTTAGCATCAACTATGAAGGAATAGAAGGAGAATTTGTGGAAAACATGTTTGGAAGACTTCAAGTGCTTCTGGATGGTCTTGAAGCTCTAGGACACAACTTCACCAAAGCTTAGATAAATCTAAAGATTCTAGACAACTTTCCCAAGGTGCGAGAACCAAAAACAACACCCATCCAAGAAGCTAGAGATATGAAAACTCTAGCATGGGATGAACGTTTAAGTATCCTAAGAGTTTAGGAAGTTCACATTCAGAACCAAGATCATTTGTCTAAGAGAGATTTCGTTGAAAGTTCGATGGCTCAGATAACAATTATGAGGGATCCAAAAATGATGAAGTGGCTCTCATGTTCAGGAAGTTTAAACATATGATGAAAAATAAAGGAAAGTTCCAACACTCCTCTAGATAGAATGACACCAAGTTTAATAAGAAACACAAGGAGGAGGGCAATAAAATCATTTGTTTTGAATGCAGAAAGCCTAGACATATGAAGGTCGAGTGTCCTCAGTTAGAAAGAAAGGGACACTCATCAAAAGAAAGAGAAAAGTTTGATGGACACCTGGGATGACTCAAACAATTAAAAGAGTAGCAATTCAGACGATGAGCAAGCCAACATCTGCCTGATGGCAAATACAGACGAAAACATTGAGGTAAAAACCTATTTTGAATCTGATACCTCTTCTTGTTCTTCATTAGACAATGAAGGAGAGATGCCCTATGATGTTTTTCTTTAGAATAGTCATATGATTTCTTTTCAGTGAAAAAAGTATAAAGAAAAAGTATAAAATATTTGTTCACAAAAATACTGAGTTGACGAAATCAAATGAGGGTCTAAAAAAGAAAATCTAGACTCTGGAAGAGATTCTAAGTCAGGCTAGTAAGACTGGCGAATCCTCCACAGTTGAGAACTTAAGGCAGGAGATCGCTTGTCTTACTTTTGGGAAGTTTTTGGAAAGTTCTAACACTTTAAACATTAAAATTCTATCAACATTCTCATGACAAGTCCGAACTATGTCTAGGAAAAGCATCATCTTGTAAATCACTGTCTAACTTGGACAAATGTGACTTCTATGGTAAGTCTAGACATTCCAAGTACCAAAATCTCATATTGTTCCTGTTGGACATATCATTGGTAGGAAAAGATTAGGGTTTAAGATGATACCTTGACAATGGATGCTTATGACACATGACAAGGGAAAGGTCTTCCTCGACCTAAAGTCAGTTGAAGGAGGAACCATTGCCTTTGGAGGCATAGGTAAGGGAAAAATTATTGGTATAGTTAAAATTTGTATTCCCTCTTTAGCCTCCATAGACAACATCTTATATGTTGAAGGTGTAAAGTATAACTTACTAAGCATAAGTAAATTTTGTGACAATGGTCATATTGTGTCCTTCAACAAACACCAATGTATAGTCAAGACAGAAGATGACAAGTCCTTCTTTACTTTTAGACAACACAACAATCTATATGAGATCAATATGATAAGTCTAAGTAAACAGAATGTAACATGTCTACTTTTTAGAGAAGATGAGAGATAGATTTGGCACAAAAAACTAGGGCATGTCAATCTAAAACATGTTTCAAAAGTATCTCGAAATGATTTAGTGAAATGACTAAATAAGATTTGTTGGAAAACTCATACTGTCTAAGAAACATGTCACAAAAGGAACAAATCAAAACTTTTTTTAAATCTAAAGATGGTTTTTCCACAACCAAACCGTTACAACTATTACACATGGATCTATTTGGACCAACTGAAATGTTGAACCTGGGAGGAAAGAAATATGGCTTTGTCATAATTGATGACTATTCAAGATATACATGGGTTTTCTTCCTTTACACATAAATAGGAGTCTATCAAGGTCATTGAGATATTTTGTAAGAGAGTTCAAACCAAAAAAGGGTTTTTGTGTTTCTTCTATCAGAAGTGATCATGGAATTGAGTTTGAGAATATTGAGTTTCAATAATTATTTGAATCGAATGATATTTTCCACAACTTCTTTTCATCAAGAACACCTCAACAAATGAGGTATTTGAAAGGAAAAATAGAAGTTTGCAAGAAATAACTAGGATCATGCTTTGTGAAAACTCACTTCTTAACACTTTTAGGCAGAAGCAGTAAACACAACTTGCTATGTTCAAAAAACAAACTATTGACAAGACCATTGACCAAAGAAAATCCTTATGAACTATGGAGAGGAAGAAAACCCAATATCTCATACTTTCATCCATTTGGATTTGAGTGTTTTATACTTAACATTAGACATCAACTCACAAAGTTTGATTTAAAGCTGGATGAAGGAATATTCCTGTGATATTCTGACATGTCTAAAGCTTTTAGAATGTTTAACTCTAGAACTTTATTCGTGGAAGAATCTATTTATGCTAAGTTCAATAATGGTCTAACAACTGATTGGAAGCTATCAAATCTTGAGGATGATTTTGCAAATGAATGACCACTTAGCTAACCATGTTCAATGTGCCACTCCATGCATCAATTGGATAGTTTTGCATTTTGCAAAACTACCAAAAATGAAAGGAATATGATTTGCAAAAAATTGGTATTTTCACATTTTACCAAAATTAGTAAATTTTATCTTAATCATCTTGATTATTGTGCTAATCTCCCTAGGAAAACATGTACCCAGAGTAAACCTCACACAAAGAACACTCCCATAGGGTTAAATTACAATGTCAATCGGTGTACAATGCAATTTCTATATAGATGGAGTTTTCATTTAGGCAGTTTCCAAATTTCTGCCAACTAACTAAATAAATTATTTACACTAAATAAATATGACTAACAGTAAACTTATACAATTAATAATATACAAAGAATAAATTAAATCACATAGGCATATAATTAAATTAGCGCAATGCATAGTTTCCACTACCTAGTCCTTAACAGTGAAATTTTACACGTGTAGGAAAGTAAATTAAGAAGGAAATTTTAGGGTGTTACACGCGTGATGTCCTCTTCCCTATTATGGATGTATTTACAGTAAGTAGTGATATAATGTTGACGGTAACACACACATTTCACCTAACTTTTATTTTGGGATATTTCTATGATCTTAACTTCTATCTATATCAAGTGTATCACTTGTTGAGATTATTCGTATGTTAATGTATGTTTTCGATTTATAGTTATATCGCAAAAAATTAACTCGTATTTTCGTAAATAAATTAAATAAGAGTTTCCTTTAAGTTAAAATTTTGTTGAAAACATTAGTAGTAGAATTTGGGTGTTAGAAAGGTCTTAATGCAATTTATTTCAAGTGTGATCGTCAGGGGCATAAAGAAGTAACTTTTGTGCAAAAGGTTAATGAAGAAGAAGGAGTTGTGGCCATGGACATCACCAATGGAGGTAGAACGACGGTGAAAGGGGTGGAGCTGGATACACCTAGGAAAGAAAATACAACAATTAAGGAGATTAATGGTGATGGCATGAAATCGAGACAAAATGATTCAATTAAGAATAATAATAATGCCGATATGATTGCAGATCCTTAAATTTATGGACCATGGTTATGTAATACAATAAGTCACACTAGGAGGGGGGCTCAATAATATGTTAGATAAAATTATAATACTTTTGGAATTGAAAGGAATGATGTATATAAAAACAATTTTTAGTTCTATCATTCAGTAACAAAAGTTGTCATCCAATGATTAATAAATCAGTGGTTTGAAAGCAGTTTAATATATATAAAACCATTGTGAAAGTTGTATCAATGTTAGGCTTTCAATAACAATTAGACAAGCTTAAAGATAGTAGTGGAAACACTTGGTTTGTATTGGTTCACACAAACTAAGCTACGTCCAGTTCTCCTTTACAAAACAGTAAAGGGTGTTGGATATAGGGGGATCATTATGAAGAATGGAAGAATTTGATTCAAGTTTGGTTTTGAGCTTTCAACATGCTTGGATGCTTTGAAGATATAATTGATTCAAGTGTAAAAGAAAGTTTAATATGGTGATCTATATTATGCATTCATTCATTCATTCATTTAACTAAATATTTTTTTTTGAAAGAAAATAAAGTTTTTATAATTTGATTAAGGTTTCAATCTAAGTGAAATGATTTTGGAAAAATATTAAGTTTCACTGGATTAATCGATTACTTAAGGTAATAATCGATTAATATGTTCTTCAAGCAATCTGGAAAATATTTTATGAACATTGTAATCGATTACCTATCGGGAGAATTGATTATTTGATACTTGTTTGAAATAAAACTGCTTTGTTAATGAATTTAATCGATTACATAAGGATCGTAATCGATTACATAGTATGTCATGTTTTTAAGCCTTGCTATGATAGTCGATTATTTTGCTCGTTGCAAATCCCAGAAACATTCTTGAACGGTTTAATCGATTACAGAGTTATTATAATCGATTACATAAGAAAAATAATCGATTATTAGGCGCGTTTAATCGATTACAGTTAGTTACAAATTCTGTTATAAATAGAAATGGAGGCTGAGCTTATTTCACAACTTGATAATTCGTATTTCTGAGTATATACAAATCTCTCAAGCAATTCCTATGTGATTTACTAAGTGTTTTTACTTCTTGCTTCATTCAAAACATCAATGGGTCTTTGAATGATTCTTGAGCAAGATTATTTTCAAGATTAAGGAAAAATATGTTCTGAATTTGATTTCTTCACAACCTGATTTGATAATTTATATGCATTCATTCATTGGATCATCAGGTTAACTCTCTCCTTAATTATTCTGTGTAAAATTCGTTTTGAATTTATGTGTAAGATTACTATTGTAAAATGGGTTCTTGCTTGTATCTAGAGAAGGGTTCTCTAGTGTAAAGAACAGAGTAGTGTTCTCTGGTTCTTTGTCTCTTAGAATCTAATAGTGTTTTAGATTTCTGATCTTTATCTAGGGTTGATAAAGGAGAGATGTTGTAATTGCTTGTAAGAACTGAAATTTTATAATAGTGGAACTCTAACCTAGTGTTAGTTGGAAGAAACTGGATGTAGCTTCATGTTTTGAAGTGAACTAGTATAAATTTCTTGTGTGTTGATTTTTTATATCTCTATTCTCATCTAGTACATTGATCTTTAATTCTTTGAGTCACATTCATTGCTCAACAAGTTCAGTTTTGATCTTTTGAAAACTTGGGCTGAGACATTTGATTGAGTAAATTGATTTCTTGGTCTTGAAAGTGATAAAGATCCTGAAACTCTGATTTGAATTTGATTTTAAAATACCAAGGTTTTAACCAATTCACCCCCTTCTTGGTTATTGTGAAGTATTCCTATTATTTTCAAAGGGTTCCACTAATCAATGATTGACTACAAGTATTATGACCTGCTAATCTTGATTTTGCAAGTACTCACTAAGCCATTCCTGACTTTCACAAATAAACAGTTTGAAGAATCACAGATTCTAAAACTTGAAGAGTGCGTTTACAATAAAGTAAGACTTAGTATAAGAACTTTGCTAAGCAAAGGATAGACTCCATGAGTATTGTGTTTCACTTAGACGTATTTATCTTTATTCTTTCTCGCTTTTCTTTAAATGTATAAATATTGTTTGTCGGCCTTGAGCAATGCTTTGATGTGCCTTTTAAAGGAAAATGATGATCAAAACACTGTGGAATCGTGTCCATCTAATTTCTGTTCGTTATTGATTTGATTCTTCTAGTGCTAGCTGGGAATAGATGGACTTGGGGCACTTTATGGAAAGTGTGATATGTTCTCCTTAATAAGAATGATTGCAGATAAATTGTTTCTAAATCTATCCTTTGATAAGTTTCATATTTTGGATATTTTTTGGATTAGAATGTTAGCACTTATATTTTGATTTTAATAGTTTTCTTATAAACTTCCCTTAATTATATTTGTTTTATATATTGTACATTTTTAAATGTTTTTGTTTAAATATGGAAGATTCATCCATGCATTTCTTATGTTTTGATTGTTATTTGTTGGAACCAAAAATAGAGTTAAGATGAAGAGTGCTGAGGGTCATTATGAAGAGATTCAGGGTGAACTCGCTTGGGCTACCCATCACTCGCTCGGGCTAGTGACATTCCTTCAGCATGAAGTTATCAACTCGCCTGGGCTAGCCATCATTCGCCTGGGCGAGTGACATAACTTCAACATGAGGGAAGCAACTCACTTGGGCTAGTTGGTCTGGAACCTGTTGAATCATTTTGTTTAAAAGCCATGCACAACAGCAAGAAGAAGAGGCGAGTGAAGAAATATGAAATTAGGAGAAAGAAAACAGAAAAAATGGAGCTGGAGCTGTAGAGAAGTGATCGTGGATCGCATGCTTCATCATTTCTTTTGTTGATCTTATGCTCTACATAATGACCCACTAGTTTCTCTGAAGGATTAGATGTAATCTTCGGACCCTTATGTATCTCTTTTGATATATATATATATATATATATATATATATATATATATGAATCTTTTCTACTCATTATTGGTGATTTCATTTTGTTCATAATGCTTGATTCTATTTGATCACTAGTTTCATGAAATTGATTTTTAAGTTTGACTGGAAAGTACTCTTAGAATTTGAACTGAATGAATTTACTCTTTACGTTACGTTGCTAGGAATAGAGTATAACGTTTTGATTGAAAATATCACAAGATTATGATTGTAATGCTGGAATATTTATTTCATATGCGAGGAATCGATTTTCGATAAATATTATTAGGGTTCTCTAATGTGAGGGATTGATTCACGGTGATTTAATGTGTGCATCAGTGATGTTAGAAAATGATTCATATGTATTAATATTATTTGGATACGAAGGGTACGAACGATGAAATCCAATCCTACGTTTCTCTTAAATTAAGTAAATTCATTTTACTTGTTTTCGTAATTTTACATATTTCTGATGCACTAATTTCGTTTTTTTTCCTACTTTCGTTATTTTCATTAAACTCATGAGATTTCGATTAAATTTGTTGTACATAACTATTGAACTGTTTACTTTTATTTGGAGAAACTAAGCTACTCAAGTCCTTATGGAGACGATCTCTTTTATAAAATTTGTAACCTACGATGACATTGGTACACTTGCCAAAAGTCTAACATCCTTCACATTCTGATTTCAAATGTTAGTAGTCTATATAAGGGAAGATAACATTATGACACATTGTATTCTTTGTATAGATGGATATTTATACACAATGAAATAATTTTATCATACTCAAGTCATACATTGGGTTCATTAATAAGCATAGTGAACACATGGATACCAACCATGACTTAATACAAAGCATATTCCATTAAAGGATAGTGGACGATGCTAATGACTATTTAGGACTAGAGAAGTCTCACCATATTTTCTTCAATGATATGTCTTGTCCACTTATGTAACAACTCGCCTCGTCGCTATGATATCACTACTCTAAAACAAAATTTTTCAATTTTTAAGTACAAATTCTATTAATTTGATTGTGACAACGGTGATAAATTTTTCATGATATACATCCACCAAATAACACATGAATACATACATATATATATATATATATATATAAACTGGTTGAGGAATTGAAGAAGAGGTTTCTATCCCCTGAAGTTTGTTCTACTACTTCCACTTGGAATAGTAGAGAAAGATTTTCTGGAGAAAACAGACCCGAATAATTCAGATCTGGAATATCTGGTTTTCAAAGATGATCTAGCAGTGTTGAAGAAATTAGACTTGTTGAAGGTATATATATATATATATATATATATATATATATATATATATATATATATATTAGACGACTATACATCGTTCATATGGCAAAATATAATTAAGTTTATACATGTATCTAAACTTGGGATTTACATGCCCAATAAAAAAATCAAAGAACCAACTAAGGAAGATTTTGATAACAAAACACAACTTTCCCAAAAGAAACTCCAACGTTATCATGTCGTTCTGGCGGCTCCAACAAAAGACCTCCCTCCAAAGGATACCTACTACTGCTCATATGCTCCCACGAACGAAAGTTAAAGATCATCACAAGCACCAACCACAGGGTACAAAATTCAAAGGCGGGTTTATTATAAAAGATGAATGAACATCACATGACAATGATTCGAAAGAAACACAATAACAAATCATCACAATCATTGTCAATAATCTATCAGTTCAACATACATTTAACAAACTAGTCATCAACTTTTTGACAATTCAAATCAAGTATTCTTGTAATGATGTATGCACCTACCTCAACTCTCAAATGCAATGTGGTACCATTTATAAGGAAATAACCTAAGCGTGTCCTCATGAGACTCTCACTTAGGAAAACTTAGCAGCAACTGTCGAGGTCACCCAGTCATGCACAAACCACTTCCCCCCATGTTTGATCAGCATAAGTCTCAAGGAAGTTCCAAACCGAGTGATACGCCGCCAAGTACCAGCATTTTTCCTCATGAAAACCACAGGTACTTCTGACAAAGTTTATACTATTTCCACAAAATTATGCAATATGAAAAATGGGTTCCAACAATGCATTAACCTTGAATAGTTAAAAATTTAAACAATCCTCTTCCCTCTCCAGGGACGCTTTTAATTTTTAAACAAACGAGTCATTGCACCCCCATGTACATACACCACATGCAGTCATCTCAATGACATCATCAACATAATCTCATGTCAATGGGATAATCAACATCAACATCATCTCATCTCAATGTCATCATTAACATCAACACCATCTCATCTCAATACATCATCAAAATCAACAACAATCACATTCCACATACATTCATACATATAAACTCATGCCTAGGATTCATATTCCCTAGGTCTTCGAACAACATAAATAACATAATAATAATTCATAATATGACAAGACTGATATTTTAAGGAAAATTCTAAATTAAATAAAAGAACTATATTAAACATATTAAACTCTTAAGGCAATTTAAATTTTAATAAAAGAAGTAACAAGAGAACAAATATAAAATTTTAGGTAGTCTCCTCTGCAAATAAGACTTTTCCCAAAAATTTCAATCATTATACCAACAACATCATTCATAGTGTTATTCGTCAATAACAAGTATATCACATCCCGTTAGTTTAAAACACAACTTTTCTTGAAAATCAGCATGTAACCGGGACAAACATACAATCCATAATTGGGTTCCCAGACCCCAACTATGGTGTTAAAAGCTATAAACTCCCCTCACCTATCTATATTTCCTTGATATATCATCGTAGCGTCGTTTAGGGATTCATGTCCGTTGGTCCAAACATAGAGCTCTATATACCAAATCGAAGCCAATTCAATATAGATTTCAAAGACAGGGTAAATTCTAACATTCGGGGTCAAATACCCATTCAATTTTAAAATAGACTAAACTGGTGTTTTTGGGGTCCTCATCAAAGAGACATCATTATGAAAATTCGATCACACCAATGTAATCAGGGTTCAGTAAAGGTCATTAAAATGAAATCAATTCTATAAAAGGAAACTTTCACGTAGCTTTCCAAGTGGAGCCTAAGGTCTTGAACTTGGAGAGATTGATGGGAGATGGAGGTGGACACTTGTTGTTTACTTGAGTGGTGGACTTAGGTGGTGTTGAGGAGTGAGGGGGGTTTACATCACTTTCAGAGGTGTTGGATCCATTAGATTGTAGAGTTTGGCCTACTTTTTTTTGAGTAAGGGTTGTATTTAGATGAGTAGCCCTTATCTTTCTCCTTCTTGGAACCTCAACTTCAAAGGTGAGTTCCATGACAACTTTCTGCTTCTTGTTGACAGAAGGCACTGGTTGGATGTCTTGTTTGTTCTTCCTTGGGATAACTACAGGTGCTTTATCCTCCATCTCACTCATACCCTCAACATTTGAGTAGTAAAGGTTTTCTCATATGGTTTCGTTGGACTCGGCTAACTGGAGTACTCCTTGACGAGCCTCTGCACGGGTTGTGTTGAATGCTACTTGTTGCTTATTCCTTTTCTTTGTTCTTGCTTTTTTGGCAATGAGTTATTCCCCTTATTCTTGTTTTTGAGATTGTTTTCTTGTCTTCTTTCTCTTTTGCTTCTCTCTCATAATGTTTTTTTATTTATTTTCTTGCCTATTGTAACACCTCGTGTGCACCCGGTGTATTAACATTATTATTTATCAGAATAGCGCTTAATACATTAATTAAAACTCTTGCGGAAGTATAAACGAAACCATATTTCTTGATTACATTATGTATGGAACATATAAAACTTACACATTTCACATATGCCAGTCCCACAGATCCAAACATCATAAACATAAGCAGATAACCAAAACCGATATCATAACAAATATAATCAGGAGAAAACATCAATTACATAACATAAACTGGTCACGTACATATACATCATCTGACACCTGCAGTTTCTATACAAAAGAATAAGCATCCGAGTGCTTTGATCTCAAAGATCCTTCCTCACACGAGGGCATACAAGATATATATACAAGGCATACATGTGTGCACACACACATATCTTCCCTCTACAGGGGTACAAGACCACCATAAACAAAAATCGAGCCTCCCAGCTCTCCCTGCTGCCACACGGCCAAGCAGATCCTGTCCCTACTGGGGCCTCCCGCCCGAAATCCGATCCTCTCTTATAGATGGATCACTTGAAACAACATAAACCCCACACTGGGTGAGATATACATCTCAGTAAGCTCAGGGTCCTTGGAGGCATCTCCTCCACCCTGGCTCACTTTCCATAACACACGTCATTAAGGCATCACAAACCAATCTGGCCTCCCGGCCCTCATAACAATACATAGCCAAGTCATCTAGCTCTAATGTATACTGCAGAACTATGCCGCCACGGTGTATCATCATCAACACCACGATGCATCATCATCAACATCAAACCTCAGTGTGAGACTGGAACTCACACCCGTGCCATCCCATCGAGAGCTACCCCTTACGCATGGACGCACGTATATGGTACCTCCGAGAATAGGCTTCAACCGCGATGGGACACACCTATCTCTTGGTCTTAAGGGATCATCATCACCCTGGGATCATCATCACCCACGAGCAAACCAAACTAGGAGGTGCGCTCTTCTCCTAGGGAGGTCCATACTTATCTTACTGGCCAGAAGATCTAATCACAGGTATCCATACATACAAGGCATAGAATCATGCATACGTATCATTATGAGCAAGTAACAACCATTTAATGCATGCATCATGAGTGCAACCATCACTCCCTCGGAGTATGGTGGAACACAGACAGTGGGAAACACTCCCAAGAAACTAAGAACTTACCTGGAAAAGCCGAGCTCTGCAGTTCTTCCCTTGCTCTGTGGTCTACGCCACTGACACCCGCGGTGTCACGCCCTATACAAGGCATACAAGCTCATATCAAAGCCAAATCAACCACACAAGGCATAACACATAACACGGTTCTCAATCGTCATAATGAAAGGAACCTCATTCCTTTCCAAAACCTCTAAGTCCTCTAACTTAAGGTTTATCAGAGTACATCAAATCATATACAACACATAAACCCTCAGTGGTCTATCTTGGCCTAGCCAAAGCACTAGAGTCTTCACAAGACTCGGTACAAGCCAACACAAAAAGCTCTACGCTCTATATAGGCCAAACTCAAGAATCCTCAATATGGCTTGAACGGTTCCTTTCACACATAAGACACCGTTCCTAAATCCTCCCAAGCACCTCTAAACCCTATACCAAGGCTCTTGCATGTCACAACATAGTCAAGTAACTCAGCATACTAACTATACATGCATCACATAGAGCCAAGAATCAAAGTTCACCAAACTAACATTTGAGAGCTAATCCCTCATCCTCACAACATTCTAAACACATGTTTCTAAAGGACCCAAGGCTAATACTAGCTCTATCACAAGTGGGTCACTATTCACCCAAAACCCCAACTCACAAATTAAACGGTGAATCTCGAGTTTCTTACCTCAAAGATGGCAAGGAAGACCTCTGAACCACTTCCCCTAGCTCGGGTGTCCGTGAATCGCCGTCGTTCCTCGCCGAACTCGAGTTCTAAGAGCTTCCTTTGAGAAAGGGATTTCTCTAATTTGGGGTTTCTAAGGGAGGTTGATGAAGGATTCAAGCTCACCAAGTGTTTTCCAACAAGATTGGTGTTTAAAGGGAGTATTTTGATGAATAAACAAGGGTTTAAGAAGCTTGGGTGCTCAACAATGGAGGTAGGGCGCTAGAGGAAGAAGAAAGGGAAGGTTTTGGGCCAAAAACGCTAAATGACCCTTTGATAGTGGCCCTGTCAGAGGTCCCACACGACTCGCGCCACCTCTGACGCTAACCGTGCCATCTCTCAGTGCATCTGGCGCGACTGGCGCCACTATGGCACGATCCGCGCCAACCTCCAGTGCATCTGGCGCGACTGGCGCCACTATGGCGCGATCCGTGCCAACCTCCAGAGAGAATTGGCCTTCTTGAGCAATACTGGCGCTAACCGCGTCAGTATGGCGTCACTCGCGCCAACTCCCAGACCTGTGGCACTAATTACGCCACAATGGCGCGACTCGCGCCAGACCCTGGGTCATTATACCTATCCCAAAGTTGTTCAAACCTCTATCTTCATTTGCTATTGATCTAGCATGTCTCTCATGTTTCTCAATTTTATAGCTTCCTCATCCACCTGAGGAATTTCACTTTGTTCCTTCATCGCCACCCCCATTGCTTTAAGGTTTGTTCTACTGAATTGCTACTGCTTGGCCATAATAGAACCTTTGACAATGATGTCATGCTTACAGTCATCATCCAACTCATCGAATACATGTTAAACGCTTTGATCCCATAACAACTTGTTCATGAGAGCAACATAGTAGATGTTGTCCATTCCTCCTAGGTTTCTTCGTTTGAGGATGTTGATGTAGATGGTTTTTGATAGGTCAAAAGGAAGGTTTTCCATAAAGTGGGATGACAAAAATTTATGTAAGTCAGAGAGAGTAATTTTTGAACCAACATTTGGAGGACGCTTTTGTTGAGCATGTTTGCCCAGATTTTAGCCCTTTCAAATAAAAGATTGTATAAAATGGCTTTCTAGTCTCCCACTTAGTCAGCTTTTCCTATGTAAATGGCTCTAGGGACGTGAGAGTTGTAGGCCTCCTCATATTCCTCATAGTAGGTGATTCCTTTATGAAAACACCCAGTAGCTTTGGCAATGGTATCGATTGACAATGTGACAGTCACTCCTAGTACCTTGCACACATTGGCTTTGTTGTCCAAAGATTTTGAGTTCCTCCAGAACATCCTTATGAGTTACGCGTAAATGATTTGTGGTTCGTTTAAGTAGCATCTCACACCATAGAGGAGCAGGGTTTCATGAAGTTTGAGGCCAACTTTCTCCAACTCATTGATGTCAAAGAAGTGCTCAATGTGAATAGTGGGTTCACCATTAATGTGAACGATGGTAGCATCAATGGAGATGACGACCATTTCAGTGATGTTTGGTTGGCTATCACTAGACACAAAGGATTTAGGGTTTAGGTTTCAGAGAGAGGGCAAGAATGAGAGGTTGATGAAGAATGAACCATTTTTGTGTTTGAATGATGGGTTAATCAAGTAGGGGATATGGAACGATTAACTTGGGCTTTCGAATGTGTTTAGTTGGGTTGTTACTCAAGTGACAACTCAGCACAATGTAAGAAATATGTATATTCAAATGCAACGTTCTATTCTATGATATGAGTTAATGTGGTATCATTTAGTTATGAAAATGTAGTACTATGAGCCATTGAACAATATATCTAATTAAGCATTTAGAAATGAATCATTCCTTTACATAGTCCATTCTTAGTTGATTCCTTGAAAGAATCAATCTTTCTTCAGTAAGGGGTTTTGTAAAAATATCTATGAGCTAATTCTTAGTGGGTACACAATGTAGGTCCACTGCCCTTTTTTGAACATGGTCTCTAAGAAAGTGATTTTCTATTTCATTATGCTTGGCTCTTGAATGCAACGTAGGGTTTTTAGATAGACTTATCACTGCTTAGTTGTCACAGTAGATTGATATCTTATTTTCAAATATGCTATAGTCTTCTAGTTGATTCTCGATTCAGATCAATTAGGTACAACAACTTGAGACAAACATGTATTCGCTTATGCAATGGACAATGCTATTGATCCTTGCTTTTTACAGATCAAAGTAGCTAGGTTTCCACCAATGAAGTGGCAGATTCCACTGGTGCATTTCATTTCAAGCTTGTCTCCCGCATAATCAATGTCACAATAACTGATTAACCTAAATTATTTTCTTTGCTTAAAATATAGACCAAGATTAGGGGTTCCAATTAAATATCAAAATACTTCAGTGAGGGGTTTTGTAAGAATATCTACGAGCTAATTCTCAATGGGTACAAAATGTAGGTCCACTGTCCCCTTTTGAACATGGTCTCTAAGAAAGTGATTTTTGATTTTTGTATTCTTGGCTCGTGAATGCAACGTAGGCTTTTTAGATAGACTTATCGCTGCTTTGTTGTCACAGTAGATTGGTATCTTATTTTCAAATATGCTATAGTCTTCTAGTTGATTCTTGATCCAGATCAATTGGGTACAACAACTTGAGGCATACATGTATTTCGGTTCTGCAGTGGACAATGTTATTGATCCTTTCTTTTTACAGATCCAAGTAACTAGGTTTCCACCAATGAAGTGGCAGCTTCCGCTGGTGCTTTTCCTTTCAAGCTTGTCTCCTACATAATCAATGTCTTAGTAACTTATTAACCTAAATTCTTTTCTTTACTTAAAATATAGACCAATATTAGGGGTTCCAATTAAACATCAAAATACTTTTTTAATAGCAATTAAGTGTACTTCCCTTGGATCTTTCTAGAATCTAGCACATAAACATACGCTGAACATTATGTTAGGTCTAGACAGGGTCAGGTATGGTAACGAGCCAATCATGGCTTTGTATTGAGTGTTGTCCACCTTCTTGGAGTCCACCTCCAGTTCAAGATACTTTGTTGGATGCATGGATTTTTCATCTCCTTGGCATTTTTGAGATTGAACTTTTTCAGAAGTTCCTTCGCATACTTGGTTCGATGGATGTAGATTTCATCACTGGTCTGTTTGATTTGTAATCCTAAAAAGAACTTGAGTTCTCCCATCATGCTCAATTCGTACTCGGTCTACAATAGCTTGGAAAAATCCTCATATAAAGGCTCATTAGTAGCACCAAATATGATGACATAAACCAATATAAATTAGGTCTTAGTTTTTGTGGAACAGAGTTGGGTCCACTTTTATTCTTTGTGTTGATTTGAGGGGGAGCTACTTAAAGATTGAAGCAATGTGAAGACTTGGAAATGTTTTGACTTTCAACATGCTTGAAGGCTTGAAGATGAAGATTGTGATTAAATGTAAAAGGAAAGAAAGCTTTCTGTTGCTCCAAGTCCTTGCATGCATACCATTCATATTCATTTAAGCATTACATCACAAAGGCATTAAGTAATTGTTTTGGAACTTAAAAAGAAGCTAAGTATTTTGGAAAAATGGCCTTAAGCTGGTTTAATCGATTAATACACATAAAGAATCGATTATATTGTTCTTCAAGCTTTCTGGAAAAATATCTAGAACAATTTAATCGATTACATCATCGGATTAATCGATTATTTCATCTTAGTATACACATGATCTGACTGAGTGACTGGTTTAATCGATTACCACTGATCCGTAATCGATTACATGCCTATTTGGAAAAAAGTGATCACGCTGCCTTAATCGATTACCACTTATTGTAATCGATTATTTAGTTCGTTTCATGTTTTGCACTTAGTCTGCTTTAATCAATTACCATGTGTTGTAATCGATTACATTACACAAACATGATTTTTGCAAAGCCTGTCTTAATCGATTACCAATTATTTTAATCGATTACTCAGCTCAAACTGATTTTTCATACCTCCTGGAGTAATCGATTACACGTCGGGATAATCGATTAAATGACCCGTTGCTGTAACCCAGAACTTGCTATGAACAGTTTAATCGATTACGGGAGCGTATGTAATCGATTACAAATGCTAAACAATCGATTACAGGAGCATTTTTAATCGATTATTTCAGTTACAACTTTTAGTATAAATAGAATCCTGCCTTGTCTGATTAAGAGAACGAAGTAGAACTTGAATTTTTGAGTACTGAGCGTTCTAAAAGCTTTCTAAGCATCCACAAAGGCTTTCTTTTGGGTTCTAAAAGTCTTGCTTCCATTCAAACAAAAATGGGTCATTAGAATTTAGTGAAGCAAAGACAATTCTTTACAAAGTTTAAGGAAAAGTTGTTCTGCATATTGTTTCTGCATTCAACCTGGTTTTTCCATTCATATGCATATCATTCTTGGATCATCAGGTGAATTCTTTCCTTACTCTTTGTTGTTGTAAAGTT
>PYAF01002746.1:543296-574739 GCA_007407185.1 Glycine tomentella
CGATAATGTTTCTCTAAAGACAGCTGAGTAGTGTTCTCAGTGTGGGTGTGGCTTCTAAGGGTCTAATAGGGTTTTAGACTTCTGAACTTTATCTAGGGTTGATAAAGAGAAGCTTGTAATTGCTTGTAAGAATAATATTTACAATAGTGGAACTCTACTCTAGTGTGGAGTAGAAGAAACTGAATGTAGCCTCATAGTGTTTGAGGTGAACCAGTATAAATCTTGTGTTCTTTCATTTTCTGCATATTTGATTATTCTCTTTGTGAATTCTGTTTTTAAATGTTGTTTCTTGAGGCATTATAAGTCTTGGATTGATCTTGGATAAAGATTCTTGATTGTTTGTGTGATAAAGATCCAAAGGGCAAAGAAACTCTGATTTTGATTCATCAAGTAATTTTTAAATTATCAAGACTAACCAATTCACCCCCCCTCTTGGTTAAGTGTGAAGTGTTCCCATATTTTACACTTTGAATGACATTTTCTAAAAGGAATGAATTGTGTCATTCATACCAAGCTCGTGGATCTTGTTTTAGTCCATATTTAGCTTTGTTTAGTTTGAAAACATGTTGAGGATGTTAGAGTCAGGGGGAGCTCAAGAGGATCAAGAAGGCTTATTTACATGCCAAATCAATTGATTGGTAGTTGTAATTAGTGTATGTCTAAGGGAGACTACCTCTGATCCTTTGCATAAAAGCATATACATGCATGTTTTTGTATCCATGTTTTCATAAAAGCATAAGTTTTGTGAAAAAGCTTTTCTGAATCGTAAAGTTTTCATGGTTGCATAAAAAGCCAAAGTGGTTATGTTTAAGTTTTTTTGAAAAAAAAATTCTCTGCTTTAATCGATTACCAACAAATGGTAATCTATTACTTAAGATTTCATGATCACTTTAATCGAATGCACTACACAAAATCATAGAAAAGTCTTCCTGTGATAATCGATTACGATATTGTTGTAATCAATTACTTGGGGCGTGTTTAGAACAAAGCTTCTTGTGATAATCAATTACATAGCGAATTAATCGATTACATTACTCATAAATCTTTTCTAGAAAGTTCAAGAACACTTTAATCGATTAAAAGAGTTATTAATTGATTACATAAGTGAATTTAATCAATTAAATTAGTGAATTAATCGATTACTGATTACAAACTGATTTCTTTTTGGGCAAGTTTCAAAAGAAGTTTTGGAAGGAAAGTTCTGAAGTTGTTTCTTTCATCATTGATTCAAGTCAGGTAATCTTTTGCATACATCAGTACTGAATCATTAGGTGGTTTCCTTTCATACAATTTGTTTGTAAGATCTATTGTAATTCTTTTTGTGTGTAGCTAAAAAATAGTTTTTCTTAAGGCTTTTCTAAAATAGGTGTTTCTAGAGGTAAGAGTGGAGATAGGTTTTCTCTATGTCTTGATTACAAAGATTCTAAGTGTGTTAGAGATCTCGTTCTTGATCTAGGAGAGGTTGAGAGTGGTTGTAAAAGCTTGTAAGAAACATATTGTTATTAGTTGAACTCTAACTAGTTGGTTAGAAGGATTGGATGTAGCTTCTCTAGGTTAAGAAGTGAACCAGTATAAATTCTTGTATTGACTACTTTATCTTTATCTTTTCCTGATGTTATTATTTGTCATTCATTGGTGGTGCATTTCACAAACAATAGAAAAAGGTTTTGATTGCATTCTTTGAGCAGTGGTGTTTGATTGGTTGGAAGCTTTCTTGGATTGTTTTGTGATACGATCTTGTTAACTCTGAGTGGTTAAGAATTTTTAAATTGTTCAAGATCAACCAATTCAGCCCCATCTTGGTTCTTGTGTGTTGTTCATACTGTTATCAATTGGTATCAAGAGCAGGTTCTTGTGTGTTACTCAAGATCACTATCTTTTTTCAAAGAAAATGAATACCACACAAATTACCTTCAAGGAGGGTGTCTCCCTTAATCGTCGTCCGATGTTTGAGGGAGAACGCTTTAGGTTTTAGAAAAACAGAATGCAAATATTTATTCAATCAAATGACCCCGATGCATGGAATACAATAGGAAAAGGTCCTTTGGTTCCAATCAAAACTTTTGGTAATGAAATGATACGATTTCAAAGCAAAGAATTTGATAACCTCTACATTATCATCTGATGAATTTTTCAGGACTGTTAGGTGCAAGAGTGCTAAGGAGATATGGGAAATGTTAGAAATTACTTATGAAGGGACAGATGAAGTTAGAAGATCAAGGAAGCATGCCTTGATTCATGAGTATGAGATGTTCAAGATGAACTCAATTGAAAACATATCTCAACTCCAAACCAGATTCACACATATCTTGGTCTTGGAAAGACATTTGATGCTGAGGAATTAAACATCAAGATCTTGAAATGCTTAACAAGACCATGACAACCAAACGTGACAAAGATCAAGGAATCTAAAGATCTATCAAAGATGTCTATGGCTGCACTATTTGGTAAGTTACTTGAGTATGAGTTAGAAACGTATCAATTAACAACATGCAAAAGATGCAGACAAGAAATAGAAGAGTATTGCCTTGAATATTACATCCTCAAATATGGAAAAAGATGATAACTCAAGTGAAGAAGAAAGTGATGAGAATCTGAACCTAATAGTCAAAAGGTTTAGCAAATTTATGAAGAAAAACAAGAACAGAAAGTTCACCAAGTTCAACAAAAAGAGTGACAACAACAACACCAACTACAACTGCTTTGAATGTGGTAAGCAAGGCCACATTAAGTCTGAATATACTATATTTTTGAAGAAGCAGTTAAGTGAGAAGAAAGCAAAGAAAGAGGGAAAACCAAAGAAAGCCTACATTGTAGGGAAGAAAAGGCATCAACAACTTCTGAATCATCAAGTGAAAATGAAGAAGCAAA
Source organism: Glycine tomentella (assembly GCA_007407185.1). NCBI lineage: Eukaryota > Viridiplantae > Streptophyta > Magnoliopsida > Fabales > Fabaceae > Glycine > Glycine tomentella. Next base: position 546,168 of record PYAF01002746.1, read on the forward strand.
TGTTTGCCTAACTTTAACAATTGATGAAGATGACTCATGTGCTGAATCAAAAGTAAATCCTGATCATGATCAACTTGTTGATGCTATCTATGAAATGCATAAGGAGGCTCAAAAACTTAAAATCTCCAACTATAAGCTAAAAGGTAACCTTAGATGGCATACTACTAAACTTGCTTAAATGAAAACTGAACTTTGTAACTTGAAAGAAGAGAATGAAAGACTTGTTTCAAGCTACAAAGCTCACGGATGTGTGTGTGCTTCTTCCTCTTCAAAAGTAAATGAAAACAAAGCTTTACAAAAAGAATTTGATGGTTTAAAGAAGAGTCATTATGAAAAATTTATGTCTTTGCTTTCAGAAAATTCTTACTTAGTAGATCTCTTAAAAATGATTTATAGAGGAAAATGCAATTTAGATCAAATGCTAAGTGTTCAAAAGTATGTTGGAGATACATCTAGATTGGGTTACAAACATCAAACAAAACCTTTTCAAAAAACCAAGTTTGTACCTCCAAAACAGATGAATCAAAAAAGATTTTAAAAAACAAAGCATACCCAAATGACTCATTTTGAAAGAAGATCAAAATTTGTTATATGTCATTACTGCATGAAGGAAGGTCACACATCTCATAAGTGTTATGCTAGAAGGTTCTATGTGCCTAATGGAGACTGCATATGGGTTCCAAAGAAAAAGAGAAAAATAGCTAACCCTTATGGACCCTACCTTAATTGGGAACCTTTCTTTGCCACTTGATTTGATTGTTGCAGATGTGTCTTAGAGCTTAAGTATCATTATGGTACTTAGACAGTGGATGCTCTAGACACATGATGGGTGACAAGTACATGCTTATAAATATGACTTTAAAGGATGGAGGATTTGTCACTTATGGAGACAACAATAAAGGAAAAATAATAGTAGAAGGCAATATTGGTGATAGCTTTAAAACCAAGATCAGAAATCTACTTTATGTGGAAGGCCTAAAGCATAATCTGCTGAGTATAAGTCAGTTGTATGATAAAGGATTAAAGGTATCCTTTAATGATAATTGTTGCTTGATATGTGATGATTAATCTGGTGAGGTTATTCATGTAGGAAAAAGAAAAGGGGACATCTACTTGCTTGCTATAGAACATGCATTCATTCATAATATTAACTGCCTAGTAAGTAAGATTGATGAATCATGGTTGTGGCATATGAGAGCTAGTCACATTGACATGCATCACATGAACAAGCTTATTAGAAAAGATTTAGTCATTGGCTTACCTAAACTTAAGTTTGAAAAAGACAAACTTTGTGATGCTTGTCAAAAGGGGAACAAACAAAGATCTCTTTTCAAAATAAAAACATTGTTTCCACCTCAAGACCTCTTGAATTGCTTCACATGGATTTTTTTGGTCCTTCAAGAACTATGAGCTTAGGAGGAAATTACTATGGGCTTGTAATAGTTGATTACTACTTAAGATTAACATGGACTTTGTTTTTAAAATCCAAGAGTGATGTTTTCAATGCTTTCAGAAAATTAGTCAAGCTTGTTCAAAATGAAAAAGGCTGCAAAATTATCTCAATAAGAAGTTGTTAGATATAGGGGGAGTTGGGTGTTAGAACTGCAAGTTTATCAAAGCAAGGCTGAATTATTTGGTTTGAAGTTTTAGCTTGTTACATGCCCAATCAAATTGAAGGCAATTGTAATTTGTCTAAGTTGTTCAAGTACATTGCCTAGTGATCCTTGCATTGCATTTGCATAATTCATATTACATGCATTCATATCTAGTAAATAGGATTAAATGTTTGCATTTGAAAAGAAAATCTCATGGCTTATGGTTTTGGAAAAATCAGATTGTGCACTGCTTTAATCGATTACCATTCTTATGTAATCGATTGCGTGCTTGTGTTTATCTCTGGAAAAGTCATGAAGAACACTTTAATCGATTACCACTCTTTTGTAATTGATTACCAAGTGTATTATACGAATTAAGCATGCCTGCTTTAATCGATTACCACTCATCTGTAATCGATTACCAAGGCTTATTTGGAAAATAGTCTGGCTGCTTTAATCGATTACCATTCTTATGTAATCGATTACATAGGCTTCATTCTCACCTGAGCCTATCTGCTTTAATCGATTATCAGTCTTCTGTAATCGATTATCAAAGATTACTTTCACATATCATTGACTGTTATTAATCGATTATCTTGTTCGTGAAAGTTTTTCCAGAAAGCTCAAGAACAAATAATCGATTATCTTGTGTATTAATCCATTACATATGTTAAAATAATTTATTACCTTAACAGATTAATCGATTACATTCTGTTAAATCAGTTTTCTATTTAAAGCTTTATGTGTCTGCACTTTAAAAAGAGACTAGAACAAAAAGAATGAACTATCCTTTGAGATTGAGATTTACAAAGAGTTCTAAGTGCATTCAAAAGAGCAAGATATTGATTTACTAAGAGAGACACATCTTGTGTGAGATCAAAAGGTTATTGGCTTTAGAAATGATATGTTTGTGAGAAAAAAAGTTTTCAAGAAAGATATGTTGTGCATTGACATTCATACAACCTGGATTGATTGGTAACTTCATTCATTCATTCAATCATCTTTAAGGATCACAATTTGTGTAGTTCTTGAATCTTTTCTTTTAGAATTTCTGTTTACAAATTCTGAGGTGAAAATCATATAGTTTCTTTCAAGCTTTCTAGAGTAGTGTTCTCTAGGGATAAAGATCTGAGTAGGGTTCTCAGGATCTTTGTGATTTGTTTTCTAATAGTGTTTTAGAATTCATATCTTTATCAACGGTTGATAAAAAGAAAAATCACTTGTAATTGCTTGTAAAAGAATATTTTTGATTTAGTGAAAACTCTAACCTAGTATTGGTTGGAAGACACTGGATGTAGCCTCCATGTTAGCGAGGTGAACCTATATAAATTATTGTGTCTTGTTTTCTATTCTAAATATCTTTCATTACTTATATTTGGGTGATCAATATATAATTAACAAGAAGTAGTTCAGACTATGCATTCCAAGGTGTATCTTAATTGAAAGAAAACTTTTGATTTTGATTAAGGGTGATTGAGTGATACGATCCAAGTTTTAATTTCGCAAATTCTTTTAAAGAAAGATTTTTTTTAAAAGACTATTTTAACCAATTCACCCCCTCTTGTTTATTTGAAGTGTGTTCATTGTATTTTCAGAAGTGACCATGGTGGTGAATTCCAAAATGAGCATTTTGAAAAGTTCTGTGAAGAAAATGGAATTAGCCACAATTTTTCAGCTCCAAGAACACTTCAGCAAAATGGTGTTGTGGAAAGGAAAAATAGATCTCTTGATAAAGGAGTAAGAACTCTTCTTAATGAGACAAATTTGCCAAAACATTTTTAAGCTGATGTAGTGATACTATTTGCTACACTTTAAATCATAAGGCCTATTTTAAAGAAAACTCTTTATTGAACTATACAAAGGTAGAAAACCAAACATTTCACACCTTAGAGCTTTTTGATTGTAAATGTTTTGTTTTAAACAATGGAAAGGCATTACTTGGCAAGTTTGACGCAAAGGCTGATGAAGCTATTTTTCTTGGATATGCATTACAAAGCAAAGCATATAAAGTTTTCAATAAAAGAACCTTATGCAAGGAAGAATATGTTCATGTTATATGTGATGAATCTAACTCCTCAAAAGAGGAAAAGAGTTGTGATAATGATGCAACTCTTGTAGAAGATCATGTCAAAATCAATGAATCAAGTGAGAAGAAAAAGGATTAATTAAATGAAGAGATTGCTCAATCAACACCTACTCAAAAGCCTAAGGACTGGAGACCAACAAGAGATCTCTCCCTTGACAACATAATTGGTGAAGTAACTAAGAGAGTATCTACTAGATCTTCACTTAGGAATTTATGTTGTGATATGGCTTTTGTTTCTCAAATTGAACCTAAGAACATTGATCAAGTATTACTTGATGAACATTGGATGCTTGCCATGCATGATGAACTTAATCAGATCAAGAGAAATAAAGTATAGGAACATGTTCTGATGGAGGTCCATGGCAAGCTAAAGGTCTAGAAGAAGAGCTTGAAGCACTTCTTTTGGTGAGCTTTAAAGGGCCAATGACAAGAGCTAGGACTCAAGCACTTCAAGACCACATTCAAGCTAACTTGGACAAGCATGAAGATGCACACCAACTCAAGGATGACAAGAGCTGGATTTTGATGTCTCAAGTCCAATTTAATTTGGGCTTCAAGCTTCATTTGGGCTTCATTTCAATTTGCATTTTCCTTAAATTTAGTGACATTTATCTTGTAATTTCGTGGCTTTTATAAGGTGCCAAAACTGAATGTAACTAATTTTGGTTCATTAATACAATTCTGAAAATTGTTGTGAGAGTTTCTCTCTTGTTCTTATGTAAGAACTTCTTGAGTCTTAACAATGGCTTCTCAATACTATTGTAGTGATTCTTCCTAGGCTTATTGGAAAGCTTTTCCATGGTGCCATCCATTGTCATCCCTAACCTCTCTTCCATCTTCCATTGCTAAATTAAAAAGCTTAAAAACAGCCCCAAATTCTTGTGAAAGTACAGAAATTAAAGTTCTTGAGGTTTGCTTGAAGATTGGGTTTCATTGCAAGGTAGATTTGGGAAACTTAATGTCTAATGGTTGTAGACATTACATCAAGCGGTATCTAGAGCCTAATCCTTGTGGAATTCTTCTTCAAGTTCAGTTTTTAAAAGTTCTTCAAAGGTAAAAAAACTGCACCAAATTTGAAAAAACAAAAATTCATTTTAATTCCTTGTTTCTTGTTGTTTTCATTTGATTCTTGGTGGTGTGGGCTTGTTGTGTGTTCCACCACATAACCCTTGTGTTTCCTTCAAGTTTCATGTGATTTCATGTGTTCATGTTCTTCATGTGTTCTTTATATTTTTCTAATTTTCTAATCTTGATTCTTGTCAAATTTTTGTTTGTAGTGTTTTTGTGTTGTATAACCACTTGTTTTGATTCTACTCTCATGCCTAAACTGAATTGAGTTGTTAGAAGCAAATTTTACAATTTTTGTACCTCAAAATTTACGTGATTCACCAATTTCCTTAAGAAATTTTGAACTTGTGCAAAATAAAAACAAAGGCTTACAAAAAATAGAAACATTTTGGTACAGCCAAAGACATTATTGAATTGTGGCTGGAAAAATACAAAGAAAAACAGAATTTAAAAGCAAAGCAAAGTTACAAAAGCTACAAGTTTGAATTTCCTTTGAACCACAAAATTAAGTGAACTTGTATAACATGCAAACTTGGTGAAATTTGGCTTCTAGAAATTGAATTTACTTAGCATAACCCACTTGTGTAGTTTGATACAACCCATAGTATTCCTTGAGTTGTCTCATTAAATTTCAATTTGAGTTGTGATTTGATTTGATTAGAATTTTTTTCTTAAGAACTATAGAGAGGAATAAGAGTGGGAAAAGGCAAGAGAGAACATTATAGAGAAAAGCCTAGAAAGTGTGCAAACACGAGTGAGAGTGGTAAACACTTGAGGAAGAGGATATAGGGAGGAAGAGGAGGCAAAGAGTAAATTCTTGGGATGACTTGAAGGCATGCTTCAGAGGAAGATTTGTCCCCGCTTATTATGCATGGGAAGTCCACAATAAGCTCCAAAGACATTTTCAAGGCTACAAAAGTGTTCATGACTACTACAAGGAAATGGAATTGATGATGATAAGGGCTAAAATTGTGGAGAGCCAAGAAGCAACAATGGCTATATTCCTTCATGGCTTGAATAGAGAAATTCAAAATATGATGGAGCTACACTCATATGCAACAATTGAGGAGCTAGTCCACAAAGCTCAAAGGGTGGAGCAACAACTAAAAAGGAGAAAAGCTTCCTTTTCCAAGACCAATAGGGCTGCAACTTCTAGCTGGAAAGACAAGCCTAAAATGGAGGTTTCTCATGTGAAAAATAAGGAAGAAAAGGTGGAGAGCCCAAGCAAAAAAAATTGTGGATCCAACTCATAAAAGATCAAGCAATATCAAATGTTTTAAGTGCATTGGTAAGGGTCACATTGTTTCCCAATGTCCCAACAAGAGAACTATGATTTTGCTTGAAGATGGAGGTATAAGGAGTGATTCTTCAAGTGGATCAAATAGTTCTTCAAGTGAAGAAGAAAAAGAACTCACACTAGTGGAGGCCAAAGAGGATGATCTCTTGATGGTAAGGAGAATGTTGAGCAATTTTTGCCTATAAAAAGAGGAAAGTCAAAGAAAAATATTTTTCACACAAGGTGTTTAGTTGAAAAGAAAGTGTGCTCAATTATCATTGATGGAAGGAGTTGCACCAATGTGGCTAGCACAAGACTTGTGGAGAAATTACACTTGCCAACCACAAAGCATCCAAGGCCATACAAGCTACAATGACTTAGTGAAAATGGAGAAGTGGTGGTAAATTCTCAAGTGCTCATTCCTTTTTCTATTAATGCTTATAATGATAATGTTCTTTGTGATATTGTACCTATGGAGCCTGGTCATATCCTTCTTGGTAGGCCATGGCAATATGATAGGAAAGTGATACACAATGGCATGGAGAACACTTTTGAGTTTGAGCACTTAGGCAAGAAAATTATTTTGAGGCCTTTGACTCCTAGACAAGTGTGTGAGGATCAAATAAAGATGAAAGAAAAGAGAATTCAAGAGTTAAAAAAAATAATGCACTTGATAAAGGTAAAAATAGTGAGCTACCCAAGAGAAACACTAGAGAAAAGAGAGCTTGTTCTTGAGTGAAAAGCAAATCAAGATAGTGTTATTAGCACAACAACCTTTTTATTTTATTTTTCTTAACTCTCTTTGTTTACATGTTGAAAAAGGTGAAAATTTGCCCAAAGCTATGCAATCACTTTTGGAGGAATATAAAGATGTTTTGCCAAAAGAGGTGTCTGATGGCTTGCCTCCTTTGAGAGGCATAGAGCACCAAATTGACTTGATTCCAGGTTGTTCTCTACCAAATAGGCCAGCACATAAGACTTCCCTCATGAAAGCAAAGGAGATCCAAACACAAGTGGAAAAGCTACTTGACAAAGGGTGGATCCGTGAGAGCATGAGCCCTTGTGCTATGCCTATTATTCTTGTGCCTAAGAAGGAGGGAACTTGGAGAATGTGCATGGATTGTAAGGCAATCAACAATATCACCATAAGGTATAGACATTCCATCCCTAGACTTAATGATCTTTTAGATGGATTGCATGGTGCTACTATTTTCTCTAAAATTGATCTTAAGAGTTAGTATCATCAAATAAGGATAAGGAAAGGGGATGAATGGAAAACGACTTTCAAAACAAAATTTGGGCTTTATGAATGGTTAGTTATGCCTTTTGGTTTGACTAATGCACCTAGTACCTTTATGAGACTTACGAATCATGTTCTTAGACACTTTATAGGAAAATTTGTGGTAGTGTACTTTGATGACATTCTTGTTTATAGTGCCAATTTAAATGATCATTTGATTCATGTAAAAAATGTCTTAGAGGTGCTAAGGAAGGAAACATTGTATGGAGTAATTGATAAATGTTCTTTTTGCATTTCATAAGTAGTGTTTCTAGGTTTTGTAGTAGGTGCTCAAGGAGTCCAAGTGGATCAAGAGAAAGTAAAAGCCATCATGGAGTGGCCAACTCCAAAAGGTGTGAAGGATGTGAGAAGCTTTCATGGTTTAGCTAGCTTTTATAGGAGATTTGTGAAGTACTTTAGTACCATTGCTTCTCCTTTGAATGAATTGATGAGGAAAATCGTGAGCTTTTCTTGGAAGCAAGAACATGAAATTACTTTCCAAACATTGAAGGATAAGTTATCTCATGCACTTATTCTTGCATTGCCTAATTTTAATGCTTCCGTTGAATTGGAATGTGATGCATCTAATGTGGGCATTGGGGGGGTTTTGATTCAAGATAAACATCCTATTGTTTATTTTAGTGAGAAATTGAACGGTGCATGTTTGAACTATTCCACTTATGATAAAGAATAAATATTTGAAGGGTGCTTATTTTAGTGCGAAATTGAAGGGTGCATTGTTAGAGTCTTGCAAACTTGGCAACATTATCTTTTACCTAAGGAATTTGTGATACATAGTGATCATGAATCTTTGAAATATTTGAAATGTCAAGGAAAACTCAACAAGAGATATGCTAAGTAGGTTTAGTTCATTGAGCAATTTCCTTATGTCATTAAACACAAGCAAGGAAAGTTGAATGTGGTGGCGGATGCCTGACCAATGAGGCATTGTTTGATTTCTATGCTTGAAACTAAATTGCTTGGTGTTAATCACATAAAGGAATTGTATGCAAGTGATCATGACTTCTCTAGTATTTTCATATTTGTGTGAAAAAAGGGGCTCATCAAGGATATTTTAGACATGATGGTTTCTTGTTCAAGGAAAAGAAACTATGTGTTCCTAAAAGCTCTTTGAGAGAACTTTTCATTAGGGAAGCACATGAGAATAATTTAATGGGGCACTTTGGTGTGGATAAAACTTTGACTATTTTACATGAACATTTCTTTTGGCCAAAAATGAGGCATGATGTGCATAAGTTTGTTTCTCAAAGCATTGTTTGTCATAAAGCTAAATCTAGATTGATGCCTCATGGTTTGTATACACCTTTTCCTATTCCTAACTTCGCTTAGGTTGATATTTCTATGGATTTTGTGCTTGGTATTCTAGGATCCAAGAGGGGAAATGATTCTATTTTTTTGTTGTTAATAGGTTCTCAAAGATGGCAAATTCATTACTTGTCACAAGAGTGATGATGCTTGTGAAGTAGCTAATCTTTTCTTCAAAGAAGTGGTGAGACTACATGGTTTGCCAAGAAGCATTGTGAGTGATAGAGACACAAAGTTCCTTAGCCATTTTTGGAAAACATTGTCGGGTAAGCTTGGTACAAAACTCTTGTTTTCATCAATTTGTCACCCACAACTTGTTTCTTGAGTCTTATCAATGGCTTCTCAATGCTATTGTGGTGATTCTTCCTAGGCTTATTGGAAAGCTTTTCCATGGTACCATCCATTGTCATCCCTAACCTTTCTTCCATCTTTCATTGCTGAATTAGAAAGCTTAAAAACAACCCCCAAATTCTTGTGAAAGTGCAGAAGTTAAAGTTCTTAAGGTTTGCTTGAAGATTGGGTTTCATTGCAAGGTAGATTTGTGAAACTTAATGTCTAATGGTTATAGACATTACTTCATGTTCCTAGACCTTCTTCTCACAAGCCAATTGGCACCAAGTGAGTTTTTAGGAACAAACTAGATGAAAGTGACATCATAGTTAGAAACAAAGCTAGGTTGGTTGCAAAAGGTTACAACTAAGAAGAAGGCATTGACTATGAAGAAACCTATGCGCCAGTAGCAAGGTTGGAAGCCATTAGATTACTGCTTGCATTTGCATGTTTAATGGATTTCAAATTATTTCAAATGGATGTAAAGAGTGCATTTCTAAATGGTTATATAGAGAAGGAAATCTATGTTGATAAACCTCCTGGTTTTGTTGATTTTAAACATCCAAATCATGTTTTCAAACTAAAGAAAGTTCTATATGGCTTAAAACAAGCTCCTAGGTCTTGGTATGAAAGATTAAGCAACTTCTTGCTTAGCTAATCATCCATAAGAGGACAAATGGATAAAACATTGTTCATCAAGAAATCTGCCAATGATATCTTCCTAGTTCAAATATATGTTGATGATATTTTTTTTGGTTCAACTAACAATTCCTTGTGCAAGGAATTCTCAATCTCTATAACGAATGAATTTGAAATGTCAATGATGGGAGAATTAACATTCTTTCTTAGACTTCAAGTGAAGAAAATGAAGAATGGCACATTTCTTAGCCAAACAAAGTACTACAATTAATTGATCAAAAAATTTGACATGGAGAAAAGCAAAGATGCTACAACTCCTATGACAACCACAACTTACCTTAATTCAGATGAAAAAGGCAAAAAGGTTGATGAGTCAAAATATAGAGGGATGATTGGATCACTATTGTACTTGATTGCAAGTCGTCCAGATATAATGCTGAGTGTGTGCTTATGTCTAAGATATCAAGCTAATCCTAAAGAATCACACCTCACAGCAATCAAGAGAATCATCAAAAACCTTAAATCAACTCCAAGAGTTGGTCTATGGTATCCCAAAGATGCATTACGAAATTTAAGTGGATACTCCGATTCTGATTTTGTAGGTTGCAAATTAGACAGGAAAAGCACAAGTGGAACATGCCAATTATTGGGAAGTTCACTAATCTCATGGCATTGCAAGAAATAATCTTGTGTTACTCTATCAACAGCTGAGGCAGAGTACATTGCAGTTGGGAGTTGATGTGCTCAAAGCTTGTGGCTAAAGCAACAATTACAAGACTTTGGTGTTGAATTAAAAGAAATGCCTTTGGTATGTGACAACACAAGTGCTATCAACCTATCAAAGAATCTAATAATGCACTCAAGGACAAAGCATATAGAGATCAGACATCACTTTCTCAGAGATTACATTTAAAAGGATAATTGCTTAATTGAGTTTATTGACATAAATAATCAATTGGCTGATATTTTTCTAAACCCCTTGCTAGAGATAGATTATATGCTCTTAGGAACATGCTAGGTATTCTTGATGAATCTAATATCTGATAGCATGCTTATGATGTGTCTGACTATATGAAATTCCACTCACAAATTGATTATGCATCACATTTGGCTATTATTTGAATCCTGATGAATGACATTATTCATGCTGCATAATTGTCTGGAGTAATCGATTGCCCTGCGTTTTAATCAATTACTTGGTGCTTAAAGTCTATTTCAAAATTCAAAACTCTCTAGAGTAATCGATTATGCCTTCGTATTAATCGATTACACCAAGCTCAAAGGCATATTTCGCCCTGGAATAATCGATTACAAGGGTTCTGTAATTGATTACTTATGGCATTTCTGCAAATCTGCACAATTTTCAATGAATAATAACTGGCACCTTATCTCTAATTCAAATTCAAATTCTGGTTCAATGTATCCAAACACTCTTGGAATTCAAGATAGATGTTATCAAGTTTTTAAAATTCAAATTTCAAAGTTGAAAAATCTCTATAAATTTAGATTTTCAAAGTCTAAAAACCTCACACCTGACATTTTATGTGAAGGTGTTAGAAGATTTGAAGAAGAAGTTGGAGGTATTCAATGATGGATACATACAGGGGTACGTTGTTGAATCCATAGGCTCAAATAAGGAGCAGATTGGGGTTCGTAACATGACTGGTGAAGACATACTTATTCACTACATCATTAATTACATCCTTACTCCAAGGTCAACAAATCATGCACAGATCACTGATGATGATCTGCAACTGGTGTATGGGATGAAGGTTGGAACTCAAACTAATTGGGTTCTAGTCCTCGAGGAGACTATGATGAAGTCTAAGAGGTTGCTTAGCTATCAATTCTCCTATGTTGTCTTAGTCTCAAGGCTTATTGATTACTTTGGGATTGATGTGTCAAATGAGATTGTTGACAACACCACCAACATCACCAACCTTATCTCTGTCAAGCATCTCACCAAGTTGGGATTGATGATGACACCAAATGGGTGGACAATAACTGGAGCTCAAGCTCCTCAAAGAGGTGCTGATAAAGAAGATGTTGAAGCTGGACCTGTTGAGCAGCAGTGGAGTCCTTTTAAATCTCTCATGATTCAAAAGATGGATGTAATGATAGTTCTGTATCATGAACATTCAGCTGATGTTCATTCCTTTTTGGAAGACATCACCACTAGATTGGAAAATATTGAGACTAGGATGAGTCTTAGAGACTTTGATAATCCTTAGATTAGTGGTTGTCTTGTTTTTCTTCTGGTTGTGTTGTTTTTACTCTCTTATGTTCAGCAACTATCTTTGACATTTACCTTCATGCTCTGCACCTTTTATTAATGAATAAAATTTGCTTTATGTTTATCTTCCTTCGCTTATTTCATTATGACTGGTATATTTTGCTTTGATAAGCCAAAAGGGTGAGAAAAATGAACATATAGTCTTAATATGAAGGGTGCTGGGTGAATAATAATAGAATATAAGGGGAGAAGAATGATAAACTAAATGATAAATGATAAATTTCTGCTCTGACTTAACTGAAAATAAGCATTGCTCTTAATCTAACATAATATGAAATTACATAAAAAAAAGGGAGCAATACATATGCTTATGATGTTTTGAGTTTATGCAAAGAATACTTAACACCTGGTCTTGGCTAGAGGCGTCTATTTTTCAAGTTACAAGTAAAAGCTCTCGAAAACTCTCTCCTAAGAAGAACACTAAGGTCCAACATGTTCATTAAAGTTAGGCATGATCAAAGGCAAAAAGGGGGAGATTGTTAGAGTCAGGGGAAGCTCAAGAGGATCAAGAAGCTAAGTCTATTAGGTAAAAAAGTATTTAGGCTTATTTACATGCCAAATCAATTGATTGGTAGTTGTAATTAGTGTATGTCTAAGGAAGACACCTATGATCCTTTGCATAAAAGCTCATACATGTTTTTGCATCCATGTTTTCATAAAAGCATTAAGTTTTGTGAAAAAGCTTTTCTGAATCGTAAAGTCTTCATGTAATAATCGATTACCCTATTGTTGTAATCAATTACTTGGAACATGTTTAGAACAAAGACTTCCTGTGATAATCGATTACATTGCTCATAAATCTTTTCTAGAAAGTTCAAGAACACTTTAATCGATTAAAAGAGTTATTAATCGATTACATAAGTGAATTTAATCGATTACTAACAGTTACAAACTGATTTCTATAAATAGTTGTTGGTTGTTTTGAAATGCAACAACTAAATATCAAAGTATTTTCATAAGCTTTCTGAAGTTAGAAAAGATTCCAAGTGTTATACACTGTTAGACCCACAAATCCTCAAGCTTCAAGATTTCTAAAGAGAATTTCTTTTCGGGCAAGTTTCAAAAGAAGTTTCGGAAGGAAAGTTCTGAAGTTGTTTCTTTCACCATTGATTCAAGTCTAGTAATATTTTGCATACATCATTACTGCATCATCAGGTGGTTTCCTTTCATAAAACTTGTTTGTAAGATCTTTTGTAATTCTTTTTGTGTGTAGCTAAAATAATAGTTTTTCTTAAGGCTTTTCTAAAATAGGTGTTTCTAGAGGTAAGAGTGGAGATAGGTTTTCTCTATGTCTTGATTACAAAGATTCTAAGTGTGTTAGAGATCTCGTTCTTGATCTAGGAGAGGTTGAGAGTGGTTGTAAAAGCTTGTAAGAAACATATTGTTATTAGTTGAACTCTAACTAGTTGGTTAGAAGGACTGGATGTAGCTTCTCTAGGTTGAGAAGTGAACCAGTATAAATCCTTGTATTGACTACTTTATCTTTTCCTGATGTTATTATTTGTCATTCATTGGTGGTGCATTTCACAAACAACAGAAAAAGTTTTTGTTTGCATTCTTTGAGCAGTGGTGTTTGATTGGTTGGAAGCTTTCTTGGATTGTTTTGTGATACGATCTTGTTAACTCTAATTGGTTAAGAATTTTTAAATTGTCCAAGATCAACCAATTCACCCCCCCTTCTTGGTTCTTATGTGTTGTTCGTACTATTTTCAGAGGAAATGTCACACTCAAACCCAGGGTGTTGTTATACTTAAACCTCTTTTTATATTAGTCAATTAAGGAATGCATTTTTTATGTCCATTTGATATAGCTTCATTTTGTTATAAGCAATAAATGACAGTAAAATGCGTATTGCTTTTAGATGAACAGAGGCAAAGGTTTCAATATAATCTATACCATCTTGTTGTTAGTAACCCTTGGCAACTAATCTTGCCTTGTTTCTCAAAACTTTACATTCCTTATCTAGTTTGTTTCTGCAAACCCATTTGGCACCTACTGCTTCCTTTCCTTTGGGTAGTTCCATAAGTTTCCAAACATCGTTCTTTTGGAACTGATCAAGATCTTCTTACATGGCCTTGAGCCAATGCTCATCCTCCATGGCATCACCAATGTGTTTAGGTTCAACTTCAGAGATTAGTGTTGCTCATCCTCCATGGCCTTGAGCCAATGATCTAGCTTTTTGGATGATTCTTTCTGACTATACATATTGTTAGTTCCCTAACTTGTTGAGATTGTTCTAATAATTAGATGGAGGCGTCTGCTTCCATTGGCTAGTCTGTTGATATTGAGGGTCCAATTTCATCATCCAGTCTTAAATATTTATGTATTAGGCTTGGTGTCATTAAATTTCACATGGATAGCTTCTTTAAATACTAAGGTTCTATAGTTGTACACTTTATAGGCCTTAGATGTTTCAGAGTATCCAAGTAATATTTCATTGTTGCACTTAGAGTAAAACTTACCTAATTATCTTTGGTGTTGAGAATGAAGCCTTGACATCCAAAGGGATGAAAATATGAAATGTTTGGTTTTTCCCTTTCCACAGTTCATATGGAGTCTTTTTCACAATAGGTCTTTTGTAAATTCTATTTTGTAAATAACATGCAATATTCACTGCTTCAACCCATAAATGTTTAGGTGTAGAATTATCATTGAATTGTCCTTGCCATTTCCTACAATGATCTATTCTTTTTCTTAAATACCCCACTCTATTAGGGTATCCTAGGTGTTGAGAAATTGTGAAGAATGTCGTTTTCTTCACAAAATAGATGAAATTTATCATTTTCAAATTCTCCACCATCATAACTTCCAATTGAAGTAATGTATACTCTTTTTTTTTCATTGTGAATCCAGTTACACAATTTAAAGAAGACTCCAAAAGACTCATCTTTGTGGGCAAGGAACATAACACGTGTCCATCTTAAGTAGTTGTCCACTACAACTATACCATACCTTTTACCGCTGACTGAGAAGGTTCTGGTTGGACCAAATAAATCAAGATGTAATACCCATAGGGGTCTTGAGGTGGAAATAATATTTTTACTTGAAAATTAACTTTGGATTTATTTTTCCCTCTGACATGCCTCACAAAGGAAATCATCCTTGTATGACAACCTTGGTAATCCTCTCATGAGGTCATGCTTCTATAGCTTTGAAATTAATCTCAGGCTAGCATGTCCAAGATTTTTGTGCCATTCCTAATGATTTTTTTTCAAGGTCAGTAAGCAAGTTAGATTTTGTTTAGATATCTTACCCAGGTTGATGTTGTATGAATTACCTCTTCTTTTAGCAGTAAATAGTAAGGTGTTATTAGTGTTTTGTTATTTATTGAAGGAGACAGGAAACATTATATTCACTATCAAATAATTAACTTATGCTAGGTAGATTATCCTTCAATCTTTCAACGCACAAGACATTTTCTATAGGTGGATAAAGATGAACATTTATCTTACCCACTCTAGTTATTTTACCTTTCTAATTCCTATCAAAAGTGACTATTCCACCATGATGAGTAGTCATTATCTACATACCATGATGAATGTGTCCTTTTTGTCTTGTGATGTGATGTGATGTGAGCAGTCACTATCTAGGTACCATGATGAGTGTGTCCTTTTTGCAGTCGAAGATATCTATAATAGGAATTATTTTGTCTTTAGGTAGCAAATCTTTTTGGGTCCTTTCTTGTTAGTTTTGAAAGCACTGGACGTGTCTTAGGTAGATTTCTACACTTGGATGACATGTGTCCAATCTTTCCACATAAATAAAATATGGTTGTCTCCTTATCATGAACATAGGTATTTCCATCATAACCATGTCCAGATTTGGTTGAAGGAAATCTTTTGTATCTTAATAATTTGTCAAGATTCTCAGTGCTTCCAAAAAAATTGGAAAAAGGATCTCTCTTAGGGATTCAATCTCATGATGAAGTTTTGCCACATCTTGAGGTTGTCCCTTCAGATTATTCTTCTCAAGCTTATCATTTAAAAACTTAGAGTTTTCTTTTAATTTTCTCATTCAACCCATAGATTATGTTTACTTATTTCCAAGTTGTCATAACCATGGTGTGCTTGTGAACACTCTTTCCATAGATCATACCTTTCTTCTTTAAGAGGATCGTGAAGCTCATTTAATTGTTTCAACTCTATTTGCAGAGACTAAACCTTGTACTCTAAGATCTTAAAGTTTTCCATCAATGTATTGTGTTCTTTTGTGACCTTCTCATTTTCTGGTAGAAGTTATGATTCCTTTTCTTTTAAGGTATCATAGTCTTTACTGTATTAATTAGGTTTAGTTATGATATTGATATCTTGATGATTTTTTTTAACTTGGTATGTTCTTTAGAAAAGTTTTTAAAATCCTTCCTCAGATTTTTGTAAGTTGTAGGTAGAGTGGAGAGTTGGAAAGAAGTTCATGGTAACCTAATTTTAAAGATTATGGATCATCAAAATTTATCTCCTCATTTGAATCTAACTCAGTTTCTTCTGATGTTGTATCAGTCATAAAACAAAAAATTTATCCTTTTTTTGTCTCTTCTTGGGATGATATGTCGTTCAGGTCTTCCCATGTACTCAAAAGTACTTTCTTTTCTTTCAGCTTAAAGTGGTTTTTCTTATCCTTTGTCTTATCCAAGTCTGGACGTTCAAATTTGAAGTGTCCTAGCTTCTTACACTCATAGAATATGATAAAGCTTTTATCTTTGTCCTTTCTAGCTCTGAACAACTTCTTGGACGAACCCCTATAGTTGGATCCACTTCTCTTTTTGCACATTTTTCTTATCTTTTTGGATATGAAAGCTAGTTGATCATCTTCATCAGAAGATATGTTTGCATTTAGAGCTTTCTTGAGTCCTGTTCTATAGGTGGCTCCTTGGGCACAAAGGACTTTTTGGTCTCTTGTACTTTTCAGGCCAAAGATTTCTCCTTCTTGATCCCTTTGTCCTATTGTAGTTCATGTTCATGGACCTTTAATGTTCCAACTAGTTCTTCTATGGACATGGAATCAAGATTTTTTACTACTCTTAGAGTTGTAACATATGGTCTTCACTTTCTAGATAAACTTCTCAAGATTTTCTCAATGTTATCATTATCATAAATTCTATCAAGAGATCATAAATCATTTAATGTGGTTTGAAAATGTCCAAACATACCTTGTATGCCCTCTTTTCTTCCATTGTAAACAGCTCATACTTACATGTTAACGAGTTGAGCTTGTTACATTTTACCAAGTTTGACCCTTCATATGTTATGGTTAACATGTTCCTCATCTGCTTTCCACTTCTAAAGCTATGGACTTTAGTATATTCTTCTTATGAGAGGCGACATAGCAGGATATTACGTGATTTGGAGTTCAACAAGAACTTTTGTTTCTAAAAGTCTGTCCACGAGCTTCTGGGCACTTCATTAAGTTGTTTATATGTTCCTTCCAACAATCATACTTTGCTCCTCTGAATAGTGAAGGCTTGTTGGTTGAGTATCCTTCTTCCATTTCATTAGTTTATCAAGATCTTCCTTTATATTCGTTAGAATACTCAACCCAAGAGTTCGAGCTCTAATACCAACTGAAATACAATAAATCACACTAGAAGGGAACTCGAATAGTGTGTTAGATAAACTTATAATACTTTTGGAATTTAAAGGTATGATATATATAAAAAGAGTGTTTAGTTTTGTTGTCCAGTAACAAAAGTTGTCATCTAGTGATTAATAAATAGTGGTTTGAAAGTGATTTATTATATATATATATATATATATATATATATATATATAAAACTTGTGTCAATGTTAGGCTTTAAAGAATATTCAAACAAGCTTAAAGAGAGTAGTAGTAGAAACACTTGGTTTACACTGGTTCACTCAAACTGAGCTACCTATTTGACACTGGATGATCTATCACTAGACGACCCAGACATCTCTTAAGGTTTTGATGAAAACAAAGATATAAATTTGTATTAATCATTTTGTTACATGCAAGTCAACAAGTTTGATGATTGGAAGCAACACCAAGTAAGACTTATCCATTAGTGGATAACTCGTCTACTGGAAGCAGGAAGTACCCGTCCAGTCCATCCAAACACCAATTATATTATGAGCGCTTATTTGAATTTATTAGTTTATATGATTTTGTTTAAAAGGAACATAATTGTGAATCTATCCTTTATTTTCTTTTATATGTCTAACGGTCATATTGAACTATGAATAACAAATATGGAAAGTTTTGATTCTATGAAACAGAAACATATAGAATCTGCTTATTCCAAGAAACAAGATCAATTTGCTCAATGGTCATATCATTCAATCTCAAAGATACTCTCCATAATTACGAGCTTTTCTCTACATATAAATACAACATCAAGGATTGAAAAACAATGACGAACACGTACACAAAAAAAAAAGGTGTTAATTAAGAAATAAGAAAAGCATTTGTCAAGAAATACATTGAGCTTAAAAGAGTCCATCCTTTGTGATATACAAAGTACTGGTGAGAGATTAGAACTTCATTGTAAACTCACTCTTTGAGTGTAGAAAAAATCTCTAATTCTATATCAAACTTCTGTTTGTTAAAGCCAGGAGTGACTTAGTGACAAAACAACACTTGAGTGTTCTTAGATCCAAGGGGAGTCTAAGGGTTGTGCCAGTAGTGGCCTTGAGGATACTTGTAAGCCAAAAGTGACAAAAAAAATACTTGTTGTAATCAAGTTTGATTAATGGAACCCTTTATTATTTGGTAAAGGAGAACTGGATGTAGCGTAGTTTTAGTGAATCATTATAAAATGAAGTTTTTTTACTGCTTTTCTTTATCTTATCAAAGTATTTCAAAGTTCATTATTGACACATTCTGTACATAAGGTTTTCACACACAAAAAAACACAAGTTTTACACATCACTGGACGACAACCTACCTTTAGTCACTAGATGAAGACTCTTATAAACATGTTTATTGTAACATATTTTGCCACTAAGTCACTCCTAGCTTTCACAAACAAACAGATTAAAGAATCACATAGTCTAACGCTCGAAGAGTGCGTTTACAATAAAATAAGACTCGGTACAAGAACTTTTCTAAGCAAAGGATAGACTCTATGAGTATTTTGTTTCACTTAGAAGTATTTCTCTTGATTCTTTGTCGCTTTTCTTTAAATGTGTGAATGTTGTTCATCAACATTGAGGGATGCTTTGACATTCCTTTTAAAAAATAAATATGATTAAAACACTGCAAAATCTTGTACATTAAATTTCTTTTCATTATTGATCTGATTCTTCTGGTGTCAGCTGGGAACAAATGGACTTGGCGCAGTTTATGACAAGTGTGTTATGTTTTCCTCAATGAGAATGATTGTGGATCAATTGTTTCTAAATTTGTATTTCACATTCTGATTTCAAATGTTAGTGGTTCATATAAGGAAAGATAATATTATGACACGTAATATTCTTTGTATAAATGGATATTTATACACAATAGAATAATTTGATCATACTTCAGTAATACATTGGATCTTTTTATAAGCATAGTAAATAGATGGACGCCGACCATGACTTAATACAAAGGAGATTTCATTAAAGGATAGTGGTTGACGATCATGACTATTTAGCACTAGATAAGTCTCACCATATTTGCTTCAATGATACTTCCTATCCATTGACAAATAAATCATAGTCATCACAAACTAATATATTTGTATTCATCAAAACCAAGGTATGAATGGATGGTCCAGTGATGGATCGTCCAGTTCTAACAGGTTACTCATTATAAAAATGTACATAAGAATGTTGAGAAATGTGACACGAAAGGATTTGCGAGCGTTAAAGAGGAGAAAGCTACTCAAAGTCAAAAGAATGTGGAGGTGAGTGGGTCACATTTTGAAGTATTGAATGGTGACTTAGAAGGGGCTCAAGTCAATAAATAGGAGAAGGTGAAGTCCGGCCCAAGTAACAAAGGCCCAATAGATATGGAAAAGGTACATCAAATGGTGGGGGAAGTAAAGGACTTAAAGCCCAAATGAAGGCTAGTTTGAAGTTTGAGGTCGTGAAGCAATAGAATAAGGTCTTCTTGAGGAATTTGTGAATATGGTGAAGTGTTGTATCTCAACTCCTACGTTCCAAGTCCTATGGAATGGTGAAACTCTTAAGATGTTCTCCCATTCTAGAGATGTTTGTCAAGGGGATCCCATCTTCCCCTATTTTGTTATATCTATTGAGCGTATTTTTCAGCTAATTAATATTGTTGTGGATCAGACAGAGTGAATTCCTATTCAGCTCTCTAGAGGAGAGCCAAAGCTTTCTCATTTGGCTTTTGCGAATGATCTCATTTTGTTCGTTGAAGCTGATATGAGTCAGACGGAGGTGGTGAAGAAAGTTCTCAATACTTTTTGTACAAGTTCTGGTCAAAAGATCAATGTGGAGAAAAGCAAGATTTTTCTCTCTAATAATGTTCATAAGCAAACTCGTGATCAGATTGTTTGTGAGTTCGAGAATCAACAAATTGTGGATTTGGGCAAGTATTTAGGGGTGCCACTTCATCATGACAGAGTGTCCAAGCAGAGTTTCCAATTATTGATGAATAAATTCAATCAAAGGTTGCATAATTGGAAGGCCTCCACCTTGTCTCTTGTCAGAAGAGACACTTTAACCAAGGTGATGGTATGGGCTCTTCCAACTTATGTCAAGCAGAATAATTTGTTACCAGTTTCTTTTTGTGAAGTGATTGATAAAAAATGCCACAATTTTGTGTGGGGTGATACGTCCAACTCGAGGAAGGTTCATTGGATGAAATGGGATGATGTCTGCCAGCCCAAAAGGAGTGGTGGTCTTGGTCTTAGAAAAGTTGGTTTGATAAACCAGGCCATGTTAATAAAGCTGTGTCAAAATTTATGTTCTTGGAAAAATTATCTTTGGGCGAAGGTTGTTCGTTCAAAATATAAATGCGGGGATGACGTAATTCGTAGTATTGATCCAAAGAAATGGGTCCAACTTGTGGCGTGGTATTGTCAAAACGTGGAATATAGTTCAGTCCAATTTGATTTGGCGAGTTGGTAAAGGGAGAAGGATTAAATTCTAAGAAAATTTGTGGGTTCCTGGCCATGAAAATATAAGGCAGTATAATGACACTCATTCCTTGGATAACCAAAACATTACAATCTATTTTTTTGTGGACAGATTAGGTAAGTGGAATATCGACAGGCTGTCACAAATTCTTCCTTCAAAAGTCATTCATAGGATTAATGACTTGAAGCCTCCATGTGGCTCCAATTCAAATGATAATTTTAAGGATTATTTGGAGGTCGGATGGGCCGGAAAGAATTATATACAATTTATGGAAGATTGCCAGTGGTATTCTGGCTACAAATGTTTTAAGAGTGCATAAGCATATGGTGCAAGTTGATATTTGTCCTCTTTGTAATTCTGATCCAAAAACTGTGATTCACTCCATAAGGGAATGTATTTGGGCTAAGAATATTTGGACAATGGTTAGTGTAGATGACCAATACGTTTTCTTCCAGTATAATTTGGTTAGCTGGATGATGATGAATTTAAAGAGTTGGAAGTTGGCGAAAGAAGTGTCGTGGAACATATGGTTTGCTGCCACTCTTGATAGGATTTGGTGGAGGAGGAACTCTTTTTTTTTAACTATTTAGGTAGAGAGATTGATGAGGATGTAAATCATAGAATCATAGCATGGTGAATGAAACGGCAGAGTGCATCTAGATTTTTGTGTGACCGCAAAATTCCCCTTAAGCTAAAAGGAAAATTCTATAGAACAACTGTAAGACTTGCAATGTTATATGGAGCTGAATGTTGGCCAACACATAGGCAACATGAGCATAAAATAGCACTACTACAAAATACATTTTTTACGCCACACAGGTATCAAAGACGGTTTTTCTAAATCCGTCTTTGAAATTTGTCCTGATTCTCACCTCTTTGGCTTCGTCTTCCTTTTCTCTCTCATCCACTATGTATGGCTTTTTCAAAATTTGAATCCAAAAATCCTAACACCACTCCACTTAAAGCCCCCTCCTGCGATAAAGCCCCCCCTCAGAACGATGATGACAAAGATCTCAGCTTCCTCGAGGAACCCGATGACTTCAGTGACTTTGTCGGCTTCCACTACTCGTCGGAGGACGCCTTCAAGGAGCACGAGGTGGACGACAAGGATGTCGTCGTTTTGAAGGAGTGCATCTTCACCACCGTCGTCAAAAACAACTGCTTCATGATGGTCGACTTCTACGCACCCTGGTGCGGCCACTGCCAGGCCATCGCGACATAGTACACCGTTGCTGCCACCGAGCTCAAGCCGGACGGCGTCGGGGTCGAAGTTTGGGAGTTTAGATCTATATTTTCCTATCTTAAATTTTTCAAATTGCTATTATGTAATAGGAATTATTGATTTATGAAGTCTATTTTTGTTATGTTTAGTCTGCTAACAATTCCTCTTTTCTTCTCTTTTGATTAATTTTTTTTGTCTCTTCTCCTTTGTGCATGTTTTGCTCAGCACCAAGGATGCAATGGGGCTAACCATAGAGGAGGACCCATGCAAAGGATTACATAAGTGTTGTAAGGTTTGCTATGGTGGTGCTTCAAGTTCTAGTTCGTGTTCCTGTATTTTATATTGCTTTCAGTTGACAACCTCCATTATTTTAATGTTTTTTATGTATGATTTTTTTCTGACATGCTTTGTCATTCTTTTTGGAGTATCTGGTATTCATTATTCTATGGTTTGTTTTGATTCTTGTTTAACTTATATGTGGTGTATTAATCTATTCTAGGGATTTATACCAAACTGAGATTCTTGGAATGAATTATGGAAATCGTTAACTCAGATTTAATGGCCAAAGCAAAGTAGGAAAGATGGTTTTCGATAGTGGCAGTTCTTATACATATTTCCCAAAAGAGGCATACTTGGATCTTGTTGCTTCTATGAGTTTTTACATTAATCCATATGGAACCATTTTCTACATTTTTGTTCCAAGTTTGGTATTGAAATTTGAACACCACAAATTCATTAATTATGTATCTATTGTTGCAGCTTAATGATGTTTATGGGTTAGTACTTGTTCAAGATGATTCAGATACTACTTTACCCATTTGCTGGCAAGCAAGTTTCCCAATTAGGTAAGAGAATTTACTCAAGGTACAATTAGTTTTGCTTTTATAACATTGCTTTAATAACTAAGAAGTAACTAATAAATATTTAATTCTTAATATTTAATTCAATGGGGTATGAGCACCTTTGTCATTGTCATCCACCTGTATTATGTTTATCATCTGTGTATTTGAGCAATCCTCATTTTTATTATCATAAATATTTAATTCTTAATATTTAAGAAGCCAAAATCTGGGTAAGCATATAATGCTGGCAGTAGAAGTGCATTAAAGGCTTGTACTAGCTCAGCTTTCTAATGTAAGCTCAATGATGGATATTGTTGTTTACTTCAAGTTTAGTGCATTGAATTGTCAAGTCTGATTTTGGCAACCTCATTGTCTTGATTCCTCACATGTTGGGGTGCTTAATTGTGCATCACCTGTTATCATCTTTAACCTTCAGTTAGTTGTGCACTTGTATTACATTTTGCTCTTCATATGGTTAATGGTTCAAATTCCTTAATTTATAATATAATAACATGCAGGTTGTGGTAATTATTTGGTATCGTGCTCTTGAGTTGGTTCTTGGAGCAAAACATTATATCAGTGTTGTTGGTATCCTTTAATTTAAGTTTTTATATATTATTTTTGTAATATTTTCGTGTCAAATAATTGCACTTGTGTGTCAGTGAAAAAAATCATGGTTATTCAAGGTTGTATTTGTGAAGTTATTAAAATCTCAGGTATTTTTTGAGTCTTTTAACCTATATACTAATTTTTGACAATATTCTTGGTGCTTTTGCTCTTATTTCCATTGTGTGCAAGTCCTTTGTTTTCTCCTTTCTCTGCTCTTTCGTCATTGAAACTAATATTTTTCTTCTCATTAAATTAATGAATATGTTTTGCTTCTGTTTGCAAACAGTGACAATGCTAGCCTCTATAGTTATGTGCACTATCGCAAAAAAGTCCTGCATATGACCTCTTGTAAAATATGCTTGAGTAAGTTCATCCTTCTAAATATCGGAGAGAGATTTTGCTATGCCTATATAAAAGGAAAGTGAATCTTTTCTTCATATTTAAATGATTTTAAGTTGATCATAGGATGGAGTGTAACCCCTTTTTGTACTTGTGATTTGTGGCGATACTCCCTCCCTAATATTGTAATGGGTGGTTAAATAAGTCATAATATTTTGTTTCTCAGTCTAGATGGTAATGTGTGAAGGATGGGTTTGTGATTGTTGTTACTATTTATTAATTCATTGTCATTACTCGTTGTCCATGTTCAAGTTGCTAGTTAATGTGTAGAAGTTCATCAGCCTCAATCTAGCTCAATCTTTTTTCTATGTTGTTAAGTTGTTTGGATTGTTTTATGTTTTTGTAGTAACTATAAGTTATAATTAGTTTGCTGAACTAATCTACATGGCAGCCTTCCCACCCATTTGATAAATATTGTGGTGTAGTAACTATAAGTTATAATCAATCTGCTGAACCAAAAATCCTTACCTCATCCATGCCACCATGACCACTTTCATTGTCATTGTCCCTATTTTTGGTCACCTGTATTGCCACCATTGAGGAAAATATTGCCTCTGAGCATTTTTTTTTATGTTATTCATGCCTGATTGGTATACCATGCAGGGATAGAGTGGAGTAGTCCCTTATTTTATTTTATTTTATGTGAAACGTGTATTGGATCAATTATTCTATTATAATTCCCATTATAGACATTTTATTCTAGCAAACCAGTGTGACCTTGTTTCTGTTATGTTGCATATGGCATTCAACTTGCATATATTTCATCTAGTATTTGTGGATATATGAATGTGATGCATGAATTTCTATTGAAATGAAAATTCTCCCTCTCTGTTCCTTCCATTCCATTGTGTTCTTATTACATGGCTTGTGTGTTTATAGGCACATATGATCCACAAAAGCGTATAATAACAGCCCAAGCTTTGGAGCACGAGTAAGACTCTTTCTATTCTCTTTTGTTCTTGCATGAAATCTGCATAGGAAGGAGCAGAGTATCTGAAGTTGGAACTTAAGGCAGCCTTGAAGAATTCTCTTGAAGAACTTGAAACTAAGAAAAATGATATACTTAGGTTGTATCTTTGCTGACCTTAATGATTATTCAGGGTAATTTCTAGTTAGGCACTCAGTTTTGTTAAATTCTATATACAATTAACTTTCATATTAATTAATGTGTTTTGATATAAGGATGGTTGTGCTTAATTGCATATAAGAGTTGAACATTGCGTAGACTTATTGTGAGGCATATACTTAGGATGACTGCTTCAACTAGTGCTCTATACGAAAATGGATTTGGAGAGTTTCTCCTTATTAGAGAATTCGTGACTTACAAGAAATGTTATGTGTCTAATACATTGATCTGCAATTTTACCTTGTTTTTACAGGATAACATGCATTTTCTTTTCTTGTAGTGGTGGATTCTTTTTTACGATTAAGGAGGTGTCTTTGCTAGATGAAGGTAGCCAGGGAAAGCAAAGTTTTTTCCAACTTCAGCAGGTCAGCAGACCTTGGCTTCTCATTAAATCTTATAATTTATCGATTAGTTCTTGTATGACAAAGGTGACAAAATCAAAGTTTGTGCTATACTGCTATATAACTAATATAACTTATGGTTCGTTTCCAATGGGGAAGAATTTCCCCTATCAAGATCATTACAACATTTTATTTATGTTTGAGCTTTTGTTGCTTAATATCGTTATTCATTTGGCAGTTGGTGAGCCTAGTTTAAGTCATTTATAATATGTTTTTTAAAATACTAATAATAAAAGCATCTTTTTTAGTATGAAAATTAATTTACTATTGCTTGGTATATATAGAAGCATTTAAGGATGACGTAAAAGTATTTCTTTTTTAAAATTTATTTTAAAATTATTTGAATAAATTGAACATATTATATATTGAATTTATTTGAATAATATAAGAATACATTTATTTTTAACTTATTTGTTATTTAGTATGGAAAAAATTAATAACATAAAAGATTATGCGTTAGTGTATTTGTACAATATACCTTTATAATATATGGAGTCTTGGACATATATTTTAAGTTGTACAATATACCTTTGTAATTTGGTATTGTTTAAATAATTATTAATTATTAATTGTTCTTTATATATATAGATAACAATAGGTAGCAGTTATAGCAGTTCTTATAATTTTTTTTATAAAAAAATTACACTCATCTAAGACGGTTATTAAGAATAACCGTCTTAGAATATGACATTTTAAGACGATTTTTCCTAACACCCTTCTTAGAAACACGTAGTTCAATTTTTTGTAAAATAACAACTTTCAAATACGGTTCTAAGGAAAATCGTCTTAGAATGTCACATTCTAAGACGATTTTTCTTAAACACCGTCTTTGAAACATGGAGTTCAATTTTTTAAAAAAAATCATCTTCTAAGACGGTTCTAAAAAGAACCGTCTTAAAATGTGACATTCCAATACGGTTTTTCATAGGAAAAACCGTCTTTGAAATATGTAGTTCAATTTTTTTAAAAAAAAAAAAACATCTTCTAAGATGGTTCTAAGAAAAACCGTCTTAGAATGACATTCTAAGACTGTTTTTCATAAAAACCGTCTTTGAAACACGTAGTTCAATTTTTTATAAAAAAAAAACATCTTCTAATACGGTTTTTCCTAAAAACTGTATTAGAATTTCATTTTTTTTTTGGTAAAAAATACTTCTAAGACAGTTCAGTTGAGGAACCGTCTTAGAATCATTTGTTACGAAGACGGTTCAATAACCGTCATCAAACTCTTCACTTTCTACGACGCTCAATACAAAGACGGTTGCAGAACCGTCGTCGTATGCGTCAAATAACTGATGTAGAAGGTCTTCGCTGTAGTAGTGTAGGGATAGCAGAAATGAGGATGTTAAGGTGAATGTGTGGTTATATGAAGATGAATAAGATAAAAAAAATGAAGATATTCGAAGAAAGGTAGCAGTAGTATCGGTGAGTGAAAAAATGAGAGAACATAGATTGAGGTGGTTTAGACACGTAATGAGACAGCTCATGAATGCTCCCGTAAGAAAAAAAAATTGTCATCAAGAGCTCGACACCGAAACTTACATGGGAAATGTAGTTAAACAATACTTAATGGAGTGAGATATAGATTGACGGACGGTGTGTCTTAGGACGGAATGGACAAAAGTCATAAGCTTGGTGAAGGGTTAGACCCGTTGTTATTTTTATGTTCCAAATGGTCCTTTTTAAGTCATTTTTCTCTTCATCTCACCCTTCTTTCTTTCCTCTTTCTTTTCTTTTTTTTTCTTTTATCTTATTTTCATTTTCCTTTCCCCTTCCCTTTTAATTTTTTTTCCAACATTCTCGTATTTATCATCTAATTCATCTATCACCAACGTTAATTAATTTAGATTAAAGATGCTGTTGATGTTGATTTAAGAAGTTCAAGTAGATGTACGGTTGTTAATATCAGAGTTTTTCTTAAGGATATTCAGTTCAGGAAAATCAATTGGAATAATTTGCTTTTTGAAGGTGCTGATGTCGTGAATATGGTGGCTGATGCGGTGCAGCACTCCTTGAGTGATTGCTTTAAGGTCTTTTGTGATAGTGCTTTATTCCAAGCTGCTCAGATTGCCTCGTGTGGAGCAATGTTGAGCAAGGCCAATGGTGATTTCGTGCAGGCTTTTTCCAGAAGGCTGGGTCGTTGTTCAGTGCTTGAGGCTGAACTTTGGGCAATCCTTTTCTGGAATGCAAATGGCCCTTGATGTAGGAGACAAAAGATTATTGTCAAATCTGATAGCCTTGATGCAGTGAGGCTTCTCGATAATTTTTTGTCTACTCCTAGCCTATTTACTGATCTGATTCGTGAGATTTGGAGGCTTAAAGTTTCATTATATATAGTTATGGCCATATCGTAGGGAATCAAATAGATTGGCTGATAGTTTTGTTAAGTTTGGTTTATCAGTTACCAATGGTTGAAAGTTCATTTCTATGCCTTTTCCTTTGATAACCTCCTTAAGGGAGGATGTTTCTAATTCGGATTCCCAAGTGGAATTTAATTGATTTTGGGTCTGGGGTGTGGCTTTGCCTAGCCCATTCAGAAAGAAGAAAAAAAAAAAACTATTTTTTGTTTTACCGTTAACATTGTTTTTCTAACATTACGCATAAAATAATTTATTATACCAAAAAAGTGAAGTTTACCGTTTCATGATAACAGAGTATTCCAATGGTCAATGGAAATGAATGTGAGGGATAATAGAGAGAGGAAAAGCCTCATAAAGCAAATAGGGATAATTTTATATGTACAGCATGGCATGTTTAGAGATTATCAGATCAAAGATCAAATTTATATGCAAATTTTTAATTTAGTACACTTTTGTCAACTTTTTATTTTCTTTGTCAATTACAAAATTAATTATCAAAATTCTGTAATTAGTATTGACAACATTTATTTCTTAATATATAAAATGTCAAACTCATTCAATCTAATCTTGGATATAGATAATTTTAGATAGGAATTTAGTAGTTATTATTTAAAAAAATATTTTTCAGAAAAAAAATATTTACAAGTATTGCCTATAGTATTTTGAACAAATGCATGTAT
>PYAF01002746.1:580641-591626 GCA_007407185.1 Glycine tomentella
AGACGTCACTATTTTAAAAGAGAGATCAAAATTACAGATTTTTAAAATATTAAAACTAAATTTTTTTATTTTAAAATAGAAGAATCAAAATTATAAATTATACCAAATAAGAAGACCAAAACAATATTTAACCTATTTATATAATATTTTCTCCGTAATAATTAAATTACCTTAATTCTCATTTTTGTCAAAATACCATAAAGCATACAAGTTTGAAATAACGCATATCGCATAATAGAATAATTCTAAGGACACTAAACTTATAGATTTTAATAGTACTACGGTAACATGAATACCTCAATGTTTATCTGTTATATTTTGACTGGGAATCATATATGCATACAAGCTTCTCAACAAAACTGGAACGTTTTCGAAGAACTTGATGTTTAGTCAATGGTGGAAAGTAAATTAAGTTTGAGGAGACCTGTTTAGATACAAGGTTAGAAGTATTTTTGAGAGCTTTTTTAATTTATTGAAAAAAGTACTATATTTTTAATAGAAAAACTCTCATAAATATTTATAGCTTGTATCCAAATAGACCCTAATTAAACTTAGCAGCCTTTTTATCATGTACATTTCCTTTGTCAAAGAATTTATTGGAGAATACGATGAGCATATTTATTTCTTTTTGTATAAATTTAAAATTTTATTTAAAAGAATGAAAGCGATAATGATCACCAAAATTTAGATTTCTTGATCATAGATTTTGATATTATACCATGAATTAATTAATTTTCTTAAAAGTTTAAATTTTTTTAATATTTTCTTAGCATAAAAATTATTATAAGTGAAGACTCATAAATTATTTATTTTTTATTATTACATTTTAAACATCCTTTATAAGGGTATTGATTTGATTAATTAAGACTTTTTAAGTTCCCTTCAAATAAAAAAGACTTTGAAGTAATCCAAAAAATCCACACGAACAGAAGTTAAATTGGCTCAATAGCTTATTTGTTCTGGGCCAATTACGGAATCAAACTAATAAAATTCAATAATCTATGATTTGAAGATATATATTTCGTGATTAAAAATTTTATGACTCATTACGTGGACCAATTAATCGTTCCAAATATCTTTTTTTTTTTTTTTTTTCTCATATATGCACAATATGACATCTTTTCAACTAAAAAGATGGTTATCCAAATCAATTGAATTAAACCAACTTTTTTTTCACAAAAAAAAAACAGCTTTTTGTTTTCATTTTATTTTATTTCTATTTTTTTAAAGTCGGCAAAAGAGAATATATATTAAACTGCCAATACTACAAAGATAATATTTTTCGTTACAAAAGAAGAACTTGCCAATACAACACAAGTAGTTTCAGTATTGAATGGAAAGATACAAGAAAAAATCCAAAGGGCTTGTCGCATTAGTACAAGGCAATTGGAGGTATGATATATTTAATTGGATAAACTGTATTTTATTTTTTTCATGTGTAAAATTTTTTTAGATTATCGTGAGTGCGATTAATCTTTCCAGTACGTTTTGGACACATACATGTGATCTCTAATCCAAAATAAAAGAAGATACAAAGAGAAAAACAAACACTATAAGTAGACTTATCACTTATTTTATTTTAGCATATGCATATACCACATTGTTTAGGTAAAAAGAAATGGTTATATAATCCAATTATCTTGAACCTCATATAGGATTGATTTAATGATAAATGAGATTTAAAATAAATTTTAACTGAAAATTTTTTTGCCATGTCACATTTTGGCAATATATGGGATCCTTTTTATTTCAAAACTAAGAACAAATATTTTTTTTTGTTTGTGGGCCTAAAATTTAAGCTTCATTTATTTTACACTTGGATCAACCCTCATATGTGTTAGTGTAAGTGTGTGACAGAACTGCGTTGTTCAAAATTGTTGCTTAGAGTTCAAGAGGATTCAAAATATAACTTCACATTATAAGTTACGGGTTGATTTTATAACAAATACAAACCAAACTTGTAAGTAGTAACAAACAGTTAAGAAATAGTTATAATGTAAAAAGATTTATAAAACATAGATGTACATTAATCAATTAAACTGAGCAAAAAAATAAAAAGAAAATCAGTGTCCATGAACTATGATCCAAGTCCAACCCAATTATTTAATATTTAAAGTTGAAAAGGATGTATATCTTATACGTGTACATGCGTGTGTATATACTGCGTACGTGTACGAATGCGTGCATGTATTCACGAATTCCATGCTTTCAAAACTCTTAGCTTGCACGTTTGAAACTTGTCAATGGGAGAACGAAAAGAGCAACCTCAATAAAATGTTAAAAGGGTGCATAGAAATATCCGAATGATGAATATGCCTCCGAAAAATAAAAGGAAAAAGACAGAATGGTCATTTGCGGCCATGAAACAACAAAAGGTGTTTTTGGTCAAAGGAAATTAATATCCAAAAAAAAAAATAATAACGAGACAAAAGGAGTCACGTTGCAAACACGTGCAAGAAACGAACTGAAGAATCAAAAAGGCACATACACCATCTCACGCAAGAGACTGACAGCTTCAACTAAAGGTAGAGATAACCACAACAAAATTAAAGCACTTAGCATTTGCATCATTAAAGAATCGGGGCCCAACATTTTAATTAATGAAAAAAAATACTTAAATTAAAGAATCTAAGAATGAACCCAAGGTACAATCTGAGTGACCAATGAAAACGATGAAGTTGATTGAGTTTAAGTTCAAGTTTGATTTGAAAAAATGTAGTCAAGGTTCAAAGTTCAAACTCACGTCTATAGAAGCTGAAACCTAGGATACTTATGCCTGTGGTTCTGCTTTTGGCTGTTGGCCCATTCCCTTTCAGACATTCACGCCCATCTTTTGATTAATTAAGCATTGGATGGCATAGGGAGGAGTGGGATGCTACCCGTTAATTACCTCAAATTAAAGCATGTTTTACTTAGCAAGTGTGATAAGTTGCTTACATCACCTGTTTTTTTTTTTTTTTTGAAAAAAATTATTAGGTGATTTTGAATCATCATTTATTTATAATTAAATTCATTTTTATGTAATATATATAAGTTTTTAAATTTATTTAAAAATAATTAATAATATTTAATTATGTGTCATGTAGAAATTAATTAAGATCATATACCAAATGACAGTCCAAAATCACTTAACAATTTCTCCTTTTGTGGGTTATAATTTTTTTTAATCAAAAGACTTATTTCATTTTCAATTAAATCTGAGCATAAATATAATTTTGAACATCATAAAAAACTTGATGACCAACATAAAAATTAGAGACCCTAACAAGGCTATCAGCTCCACAGTTTGCTTATCTCCTAACAAATTTAACAATAAAATTTGGTTATAAAAGTAAACAAAGCTTTATTTGTTTCACTAAGCTTCCAAATTATGTCAAGTCTTGATCTCTTTTCTTTATTGGCAAGACTAGACGTTGATAATCTACTTCAATACTTGTATGGATGATTATCAAACTCTTCAGTTAACTCACTAACTCTTATGAGTTTACGAGCCCACTTATCTTATGTGAGTTGACTTGTGTATAAACTTTCTTTTTAGTATATTCTGGGTAAACTAAGTAAACTCTATGCAAACTCAGTAGACTCTCGAGTTTACCACTAAGTCAATGGGTCAGCAAGATAAAAAATTAGACCAAAACACGGGTAGTTTTGGATTATTTTTTGTATGTTTAGGGTTCAATATACCTCAATTTGGTGTGTTGTTCCGAAATCAAAGAACTTTCACTTCTAACAAAATCAAACCCTTGTTCTCCAACAACATCAAACCTTCAATGGGAATGCTCTATCACTACTATCAATTCCGCAAGTTATTATCTAGTAGTGATGCATTACTAGACTTAGTTATTTAATTATTGTAGAATTTATGGTATACTATTTTATTTTATTATGTTGTCAAAATGTTTAATTGATATGTTATTTATAGGTATTTTATTAGTTTTATTATGAAGTAGACTCGAATCTATAGAACTCATACAAATTTACCTAGATTTTTGAGTTTGATAAGCTTAGTTGTGTGTTCAATCTGTTGTTCCTGCATCCAATTAATAGCCTTCAATAAAGTCATCGCCTCTCCTTTAAGGTTGCAGCAATACTCCATGTATGCTTGTTTTCGCCAGCATAAACTGACCCTTCTCGTCCCTTATACATATGCCCATCCCTATCCTCGCTTGATC
The DNA here is from genome assembly GCA_007407185.1 of Glycine tomentella. Taxonomy (NCBI): domain Eukaryota; kingdom Viridiplantae; phylum Streptophyta; class Magnoliopsida; order Fabales; family Fabaceae; genus Glycine; species Glycine tomentella. The sequence goes on from PYAF01002746.1 coordinate 584,814, forward strand.
TGCAAAAACAACTACATCAACAATACATTTCAGCATTCCATGATCAACATGCACAATTCACTAGTTTGCTCGCTCCCACTCCCCACCGCAGCTGCATTCACTAGTTTAACACGCACAATTCTCTAGCATGCCAACACTGTTTTTGCTCTTCCAACTACCTTATACAGTCTCATCTTTTACTCTCCCATAGCATCCTATTCCTCCCCTTCCATATACTCCAAAGAACCATCACAAACTACTATGCTCTCCCAACATCATAAGGCCTTTAAAGATAAGCTCTGACAGACTCTCCACACCTTCGATAATCCGGTCAATAAGATGCCAAAGGTCAGCTTCTACCCAACAATGTCTTGTTTAGTTGCAGTCAATAAGGATGGGCTACACTACAAAAAAAAGCCCCATTTCCGACGGCCTCTTACCCACCGCACTCTTTTCGTCTGAAATCTTCTTTATTTCTGACAGCATCTTCCCATGGATTGGAAGCCCGTCGGAAATATTCTTTTATCACAAAGAACCCTAGCCCCCTAAGTCACAAAACACGCGCACGAAATGTCGAGGACTGACGAGCAGTGAGACGAATGTCGTGAAACAGGCCAACCTCCGTCAACTATACCACTTCCTCCGTCACGGGCACAGCCGCACAGGTGAGTATTCTTTTCATTCTCCTCTTCATTTATTTGCTTGGAAGCTGGTTTCCATTGGAGATATTTTGAGGGTCTTGGGTTTCGATTACCTCGTATCCATGCTCTTGTGAAAAGGGGTTTTCAAACCCTTTATTAATTAGTGCTTCTGTTAACCCAATCTCATTTCTTGAGTGTGTATGTTGTTGTATTGTTTGTTTGTTTGTTCTTTTTCTCTGTTTTGGCATATCAGCTAACTGGGTTGGCTTTTCTTCTTCTTCCTGTCTCTAATATTTGTCTTTGTGATTGGATTTGCTTTACGAAAAACTCTGGCTTGGGAGTGTTTTATTTTTATTATACTCTTGTTTTTGGTTGAGAAGATGATGATGATGATGATTGTTAAGCATTGTGCCCTGTTTATGCTCTGACATGGAATAGGTAGTTTAGTTTAAGAAAATGTGACGTGAAAAATGCAGAGGATGTGAAGAATTTAGTTTCATTTGCTCAAGAAAAACTGAAATACATTGATATATGGGTATTAACGTCTGATTTCTTGTTGTGATTATTTATTTTGCATACATTGGTGGGAATGTATTGTTAAGATTTACTTTTAATTAGTTCCTATTTCGAAGTCATGGTCTAGAGAAATTATTTTTAAACTACTTTCTGTAGTGCCATATATCATATTATGTTAAGTTCAATGACATTATGTAACATGTTCTACCTGGGTCCTTTTACTGTGAAGTGATATGTGTTTCCTTTTACAAATAAGCAATTCTGAGTGTAGTTATATCTGAAAATTAAAGAATTAATAATGGCTTGCTTAGAAATCTCCTAGTGTGCTAACATCTAAACTGAATTTTAGCAAATGACCTATTTGGAAGGTGGATACTTTATATTGCTAGCCACACCATTATTTACTTATTACTTCTTATAGTGGAACTTGAACTTGAGACTTGACTATTTGTAAATGTTTGCCATCAGTACCTGGAAACTTATGTTTTATTAATTACTTAGGCTTTACAAAACTCTTTGGTCATCTTGTTGTCTTTTACACCTAGCAACAAGCATTTTCCTTCCATGCTCCCCCTTCTTAGAGCAATACTGAAGTTTTAACAATTTTATTTTTAATTCCAGCCTTTCATTCAATATATTTGTTGAGTATACTAATTCTACTCTTTCTCACCTTATTTTGAGAATGATGCAAATCAACAATGCTGGATCAAATGCATATAGCTATAAGCCACTTGTTGAGGCTTCAGAGGTAAAATATATTCTCATCTAAGAGGTACTATGAAATATGAACAAACAGGTGCACTATTATGCATAATAAATATTTAGTTTCCATTTAGGCAATCAAGATGATGGTGAACCAACCTCGCGGAGGTCATACTTTCAATATAGATGGAGCAGGTTCAGATGGAAGACCAACTCCTAGGTACTTTTTTGGCTTTATTAGAGTATTTCCTTCATTGATTTGGCACAATTTCCTTCTTATACTGCTGAAATATTACTGTTTATTTGTTAATGGAACAGCCAGTCAATCTGGGCATGGTTGCTAATTGTGCATACTGCTTCTTGTGCTCTACAAATCTAGAAAGGTTCACTTCTATAGTGGTCTCTTGGGCCAAAAGTCTTGTATGATTTTGGTTAGTAACATAGCAAAAATATAATTTATGATGCTAAATAATCATAAAATTATTTCCTTTTTCTTCTCTAGGCTGTACCTACCTCCAAAGGGCAACCACTTGCTGATGTGTATGGTATCAAGTTCTTTGAAACTGTGAGTGACAATCACATTTTCATTAAAATTATTTGTTGTTTCATTATATTTATATTGAAGAACACATGCAGAGTGCAAAAACCAACATGAATGTGGAAGAGTTTTCTTTTCTACAGCAAGAGATATCAAGCAAAGGCTTGCAGACACAGATTGAAAAGCTGAGGTAATTTGCAAACTTTTTTCTCTATCTCCTTTGTTTTTCTTTTTTTCCTGAGAAATACAAGTGCTCTCTATTCTTCTGAAAGACTACAATTTTTCCACTGTGTATCAATTATAAAAGTGATAATTTATTGTCATAACAAATAAAATACATTTAAAAACTTAGACATCCCCTAATTTTATCTATCTTCATTTTTTAAATTTGAATTTGTCTTCATGTTTATAATTTGAAAATTGCTACCAAGGTTCTTTTCTAGTTAAATTAGGAGATAGGCTACTTTAAACAGAAACTTGATAAGTGCATAAGCTTCTAAACAAGGTATTGGTTTCTAAACGTGATAATTGCTACCAAGGTCCTTTTGTTGATTTCACATAGATGTCAAGGGGATTCAAGGTATTGTCTTGCATGTTTCCAGGCTTGAAAGTGCATAAGCTTCTAAACAAGGTATCTCTGTTATTCACAACTAAGGTTAACCACTTTGGCTGTAATAATATATAACTTTACTATTTTTCCTTGGTTTTAAACTTTTCTTTTCTTATTTTAAATAATTTCTCTATGGTTGTCTAACATTTTTATTTAGAGATAAAAAATCAAATTTCAAAAAAATTTAGGAACCTTGATCAATTAAAGCTATTTAGTAGATATTGGGTCAGCGGGAAGCACCTCTTACACTGCACCGGCTTGTTCTGGTCAAAGTTCTAATTCAAATAAATGTATTTCCACTGAAATGAATTTTGGGAAGACATACAATTCATCTGAATTCGATTCCTGCTACCAGAACTTCTATTTAGAGGTTAGTATATACAACAATCTTCAATTCGTACTATGAAATTCATGCCATACATGTTATATCAATTAAAGTGGAAAAGGCAATGTTATATCAATTAATGAATTTTAGTTTTTCCGCTTGTATCTTGTGTGCAACATCCTCATTAATTTCTCCACTATTTTGTATTATTGATTCCAGATATATCAACTTAGAAACCTGTGGTATGACACCTTCCAATTTTGTTTCTATGTTTGAATATTTTCAAATGGATTTTACTAAATCAATTGATTGATCCCTATGTTTTTTGGTCAATGATCTAGTGATTTTTCTTCTTCTTGAGATCATGTAGGATTTAGGACAACAGGGTTGAAAGGAAGCCTTCTCATCAATAATCTTATTTTTTTTCCTCTCCTTTTTTCAAACATTACTTCTCACTTTTCACTCGTCTGTTTCACTACACACTTCCTTTCTGGTTTTACCGTACTCCCTCACCTATGGTTTCATCGCACTCCTCTCATTTTTCTTTTTATGATTCTTTTTCTTCTCAAAATCCTTATGCAAACAAGAAAATCATACAGCACAAAGTTGATCAACCCACTCAATGATTAACATGACAATATATAGAAAAGAAAAAAAAATCTAATTAGAAGTTACTACATTATGTTAACTTCATCCCCACCTTAATTTCCATAAATTCAATTTCTTCTCCTTACGCTCAAGCTCAGCTCGTTGCACAATGCTTCACCTGTAGTGTTCTTCATCATCACAATTCACAACACATCAATTTTTATTTCTTGCAGCCATCGACAACTCCTCATAGATGGGGAAGTATAGTGAAATGTGATGGGGAGTGCAGTGTAACTAGAGCGAGGATTGATGTTTACAAACGTTGAGAGAATAAAACTATTTAAGAAATTTTAATAAAAGAGGACAGTGTACTTTGCAAATAGGCAGTGTAAATAGCAAAAGCCCTTAATGCTCTGTTAGGCGTTAGGTCTCAGCCTGAGCTACTGTTAGTTGCGCCGGTTCTTTATGGCCTTTAGTGTTCTACTTCTATAATAATAAAAAATCAAAAATAAAAATTTGAGTGATCATGGGTATGGCTGACACTAATATACTTGTCTTATGGTTTTATATATAATTCTTATAAATATTTTCTTATGGTTTTGATTCTTAAATTTCTTATGATTTTAATTAGTTCCTGGTTATTATTCATTGATAATATGACAACCATAAGAAAAACATACTACACATCTTAAGATGGGACTATGCCATGGCCATCAGGTTTGATTTTGACTCTGATATTATTTAACCTGTTTTTTTTCTTAAATGGACCTAAGAAAATTGGGAGCATGGATGGATCATAAGGAAATTACCTGTTTTTTACCCCATCAAAATTTCTTCTAGGTAACTATGAACTGTCTGAACTGATTTTTTTTATAGCTGTTATTGATTTATTGCAAATGTGTGTATAATTATGACCTCATTTTGCTCAGTGTTTGCATGTGAGTATCATTGCTTACCATGAATACTCCTTCCTAACTTCGATCCAGGCACAAGCCATGCCAATTGCTCTCAATGGAAGGGATCTATTGGGTTGTGCTGAAACTGGTAGCGGAAAGACTGCAGCTTTCACAATTCCTATGATACAGGTCTGAACTTATTAGATATGAGTCATATGACATGTTTGACTGAACTCATATTTAGATACTGTATTGCACAAAACAAACCAATTGTAAATGATCATCCTTTTCTTTGTGATTTAATTTATTTTCCTTCCTATTTTTAGCATTGCCTGGCCCAACCTCCAATTCGGCACAATGATGGTCCCCTGGCATTAGTTTTGGCTCCTACCAGAGAACTTGCTCAACAAATAGAAAAAGAGGTGACATGTAAATTTTTGTGAATTAATTGTGGGTTATCTAGGGAAGACTTTATTGTTTATTTCTCCAAGTCTAACAATAATTTTAGAACTATCTCCTAATGCTTTTCAAATACCTTGGTTCACAGCTTGTCTATTTTCTATGTTTATTAAAACTTTTTGAAATTTGGATCTTTATAAAAATGATTTGTCAGTACAAAATTCTTGGTATCTTACTATGAATTATATGTTGTTTCATTTTGTATTGGGTATCTTCTCTTATTATGGTGTTTTGATTTTTGGTAGGTTAAAGCTTTTAGCAGATCTCTCGAGTCATTAAAAACTGCCATAGTTGTTGGCGGAACTAACATTGAAAAGCAGGTAAATGAATGTTGTCATAATCTTTATCTCTTAGTTATTTTTCCTGTTTTTTGTGAAAGTTTGGTTAAGACAAATGATAATGGTTATTATTTATCTTGTTGCCATTGCAAAATTCTTTTAAGTATGACCTGAGAGCATCTACCTCTGGCAATAACAGTGGCAAAGATGATCATAAATATCAGAAGGAACTAGACAACTAAAACTTAACATTACAAATAAAAAATCTTTTTTCTTTTAAAATGAATTTAAAATTATTTAATCGTGTTTTACCCAAACAATTTTTATTATTAGTTTAAATTTAAAAAATAAAAACTTACAATCATCTCAAATAAAACGTTAGAAAATAAATATTTTGATCAAATATAACCTGATATCCAAATACCTTTAATACATTCCTTTTTATTTCCCTATGGATTAAAATCAATTAAAAAGTCATGAAAGCCCGATGATGATTTTGACAGACTATGACAATTGTGTGTAACATGCTTTTTCTTTTCCTATTTTTGGATTTTTAGACACTCTCAACTGTGGACCTCCGTGACCCTGAAATATCTGCTTTGATAGCATCTAAGATGAGGGAGTTTCACAATCTTCATAATAATAAATCAGGCTAATCTTCAAAACCTTTTTCATTGCTGTACATAATTATATATGCTACATTTTAGTTATATATTCTATATTTATGGCCTTGTTGCTGTTCTTTTTTATAGTTGTATGGCAAAGCAAGAAAATCAGTTTTTCTTAATTTATATTCAAAGTTGCGATGGGTAATTTTATCTATATATATTGTTGGACTTTCACATTCTAGTTTTGTCTTCTTTGGATGGATTTCAGAATTTATTGCTGAAATCAAGCTTTAGGATCTGGTATTATTTATGGTCTTTACTTTGCTTTTCCAAGTTTTTCTTACAGTAAAGTTTCTAAGCTTGAAAAGTTTGTTCATGAATATTATAGTCTCTTTTCATATTTCACCAGTCATATCTTTTACTCATTTTTTTATTCCTAATGTTTTTTTTTTTTTGTTTTTCAATGAAGAAAACTTGTAATACCTTGAATTTCAAATACGTAACTAAGCCTAGGTTAAGCCCATGCTTAAAGATAAATGATGAGGCTTAGTATAATTAGAGGAAGGCTTGAGGAAGAGAGGAGAAAACTGGTTCTGGCCTACGGCGCTAACCGCGCGGCGTTTGGCGCGAGTCGCGCCATATGCACAAGATAGGCAGATTGGCTCTGCCATGT
>PYAF01002746.1:610503-623780 GCA_007407185.1 Glycine tomentella
CCCCCCCCCCCCCCCCCCCCCCCCCCAAAAAAAAAGTCTTTAGGGATCTCAGGCTTGTCTCTGTAGTATAAGCTATCCGACCTACATATAAAAAAGAAAGAAAAAGATATAATGAAGGATTTCTTTTCTCATTCTCTAATCTGGAGTTGTCGTTTAGGGTTTCCCTTCTATCTAAGAGTTCTACATGTACAAGAACAACTATTAGGGTAGAAACGCAAGTCTCTTCAAAGCGCCAATGGAGTTTTTTTTCCTTCTTCTTTATCTTTTAATTTGCTATCTTTTAGATAAACCTCTTTTCATTAATTAGGGTTAGGAGGATTTCTATGCAGAGGCGGATGCAGGTACAAGAGAAGGGGGGCAAGTGCCCCCCTTAAATTTTTAGATGAATATACAAAAATGGCCTTGCTTTTAATTTTTTTTACAAAATTCCCGTAGCCCACTGCCACACTCTGCTTTGCTGCGTGCCTGCCTTTGCATACCTCATATCCTCACTCCTCACAGTGATACCTAGCCCACTATTGAACGAGAGAAGAGAAGGTCGACTTCTCCTTCCTCACTGCTGCCTTTACTACCAATCCGCCACCGCAGTCCATCGGCCACCCCCAATCCCTTTCTCTTGTACCTGTGTGGCTGTGTCTGCGGTCTGCCTAAAGTGCCTCTGGTCCGTTGGCAACTGTGCCGCCCACCACTTGGCTGTGTCCGCCTCTGGTCCGTACTGGCACCGCCCACCACTTCCACAGTGCCTTTTTGCCCCCTTTGATTTATTTTCTGGATCTGCCACTGTTTTTATGTACACCTATATATGGTTATTTGGTTTCAGACTTTTAGTGAAAGATTGGTTTTCTTGTCTGTGTTTGTATTATTTTTCCTTAATGCTTATTAAGACATGATCATTCCTAGGAAGATTTTTAGATTTGTTAGTGAATGAGAATTTTGCTCTATAGATGTGGTATGAGATACAAAACTAACAATCCTTTAGGATAGGACTGATAGGATTCTTGCTACCATTAACGATTTCTATTCTTAATTTTTATTCCTATTTAATGTCACCATGGGAATTGGAATTGTTAATTAGGGATAAAAGGTTAATTGCCTAAGGAAGTATGGTTTAAATAATTTAGAAACATTTCCCTATTTGAATTAAATCAATTTTCTTATTTCCTTACATTGTTGAAAATTAAATAAAAAATATAAAAAATTAAATCTTTGTCATTTTATTTTAATTTTAATCCTTGATTCCCTCAATCCACTCAATTATAAATCGTCCTATTGGTTCCTATTAGAAGTGCATTTGTGAAAATTGTTAATGACCATTAGATCTTCGAGAACAATATTAGGTCTCTTAAAATGTTGGTGTTTTATGATTTATAATTTTAAATATTTCTAAATAAACCATGAGTAAAATTAACTTTATCTCATCGATTGTGTGCATTACCCATGAATATTTTTGCGAATATCTAAGGGCTTAGAATTTATCTTTGTAATATGTTTTTAAGTGATGGATCCTCAACAAAAAACTTTGGCTTTGGGCCATTATGCCATTCCAATCTCTCAAAACTAGATGGTCCATGACCATGTTGAAAATGGAGAAACGTCAGTATTTCCTTCATTTCTGGGTTCAACTCCTAGTCAAGGTCCTCATCAGTGAGAACTCTCTCTAGAGGATCAAGCATCCCCACACTTGGGAACACCCCTTCCATCATTGCATCAGATGTATCAACATATTCAATGAAACTACAAGAAGCAAATGAGGAAGACTATTTTAAAGTATCGGACAAGTTAAAAACTACTCTTTCATCCCTTAATCTAAGGGTGAGTCTACCAAGCCTAACCTCAACAAGAAAATCACTAGTACTTAGGAAATGTCATCCCAATATGATAAGAACATCTTCATCCGCCTCCATGTCTAAAATTACAAAATCAGCCGAAAAAATGAACTTGTCCAGCTTAACTAGCACACCTAAATCACCCCTCTAGGATAGACAACCAAACGATCAGCAAGGTGAAGAATGATGCTAGTAACCTCTAAGTCTGTTAGGCCCAATTTCTAAAATTAGAATATGGCATCAAATTTATACTAGCCCCCAAATCACACAAACACTTACCAAAGTAATACCTCTATTAAACAATGAATAGTAAATTTATTGAGGTTTTTCATCTTAGGGGGGAGTTTCCTAGGACAATAGAAAAAAAATCCTCATTAAGACCCACACTGCCAAAATTTTTCAATTTTCCTTTGTTTGATAAAAGCTCTTTCAAATGTTTTGCATAAGATGACAAATGTGAAATAGCCTCAACGAAATGGAGGTTGATGTGCACTTTTTTCATAACTTGAAGAAATTTTCTAAATTGCACATCCCACTGGTCATTTATAACTTTATGAGGAATGGGTATACTTACCTTAGGAGATGTCAACATCTCCTTCTTTTCATCCCCTTCCTTCTTTGGCACTGGGTTCTCATTAGTAGAAACCTCAACTTCATTAGGTGCTTGGTCCTTTTTAGTAAGGATGTCATCTACAACTTTTGGAGGAAAATCTTGCTTCTCCTTATAGTCCTCTTGAATGCTCTTGCTTCTAGTCATCATCGCATTGACATTTTCCTTCTTAGGATTTGATACAAGCTATGAAGGAAGGTTGCCCGATTGCCTTTTTGATAATAAAGATTATATACTAGTCAATTAGGACTTCATCTGCTTCATTCTCTGATCATTCTAGGCTATATACTGAAGAATGGTTTCCTGAAGAGCTGGTTGTCTCTCCTCTTATCTAGGCCTCCTATTTAGCATGGGTTTAAGCCTAACATTCCTTGATTCTACCTACAGCTCTTTCCTTGATTTAAATTATTGGGGTACTAATTTTAAGAATTGTTTCCTCCACCAACAAAGTTGATCTCATCCATGGCTGCAACTAGCTCCTAACCCATGCACAATCCCACATTCATCACAGGTTGGAAATGAAGGTGTAGTAATAGGTACTTGAGCTTAAACTCTCACGAATGTATCAATTTTCAGTGATACAACTTGCATATGCTTTCATAATTCAGTTTGGGATTCTTTTATCCCAACCTGGTTGATGCCTCTCTTCATAATCCTTTTATTCCTTGAGTTGTTGTAGGGGTTAGAACACATGCCTTCAATGATTTTGATGGCATCAACAGGGGGATTTAACATGAGATTTCCCCATAAGAAGCATCCAAGCTTGTCCTTTTATGTGAGGACACTCTACCATAGAAAATATGAACTATCCTTTGTTGAGTAATGACATAGTGTAGACAGCTTCTGATCATCTCTTGCAACCTTTCCCAAGCTTCAGGTAGACTCTCTTACTCCCTCTGCAAAAGTCTCTAATATCCTTGATGTAATGATCCGTCTTCATGGGAGAGAAATACCCCCTTAAGAAGGCACTTGTGCACTGATTCCAAGTAGTGATGCCATTCTTAAGTAGTGAACATAGCTAGTCCCATGCCTTTTCATTGAGAGAGAAGGGAAAAACATAAAGCCTAACGTATTTTACCGGTACATAGTTTTGTCTCACTATGTTGGTCAACATGATGAACTTCCTCATGTGCTACATATAATCTTCATCGGCAGTAGTACTAAATGGGTGTTCTCCAACATCTATAGGAACCCATGCTTGAAGTCAAATTACTCGCTTAGGTTGATCGAGGAATTAGATGGTATTGGTTTCCCCAAAAGTAGGAGGGAGGTAGTCCATAAGGGTTTGAGTTGGATCAATTGCCATTGTTTTTTCTCTATCTACAGATTTTTGCACGAACCCTTTAGATTAACCTTCAGGTTTCTACTGCAGTGGTGGATTTTAGGACTTGGTTTGCATGCACTTAGAAAAAATAGAGGAGAAGATCGAGTGCAATGAGAAATAAAAAATAAAGTAAAAAGAAATAAAAGAAAATTAAATAAATAATGAAAGAATTTCTATGACAAAAACTGCTTGGTTTAATAAAATTAAACAACTAGGGAATTTCCGCAACTAGTCCTTGACAACAGCGCTAGAGACTTGATGCGTAAAACTAGTTCTCACACAAAGGGAAGTGTACCCTACACAGTAGCAACATTGGACTAAAAGTTCGATCATCGAATCCTAGAGACCAATTGTATTTCCCAAATAGTCAACATTATTAAATTAAACAATTGATATAATTCAAAAGAAGATTTAAGTATTTTTGTGATTTTTGGTTTTATAAGAAAAAATAAACTATTCCAGGAAAGTGATTTAAGTGATAGTAAAAGCTACCAAGGATTATGATTCATTAGTACCAATTTTACCCCAATCCCAATTCTAGTAAAGTTCCTTCCACAATTAATTATTGATTCCTAAAGTCAACCAAAGCATAAGGTCGAAGGATGCTCTTTTCCTTAAATGAGTATCCCAATGATCATGAATATATTAATTTAAGTCAAAGGATATAATTAATTTCAGGGATGATTAATTAAAGATTAACTAATCTATTGGAGATACCCAAACAGTTTGATCATGAAATTTGGTGTAAAACATTCTCTACCTAGGTCTACCCAACATACACAAATGATTACTTTAGTACATTCAATTAAGCTTAGGATTGAACAGTTCTCAAATAAGCAATAAGAATAAGGAAGAGAATTAATTAACATAAATCATTGAGGAATTTCATTAAGAACAAAGAAAGGGATGCAATCAGATAGATACATCATAACCCCAGGACTAGGGTGGCTAGCCACTCATGGTCAAAGAAAAACTAGAAAGCCTATACGAAATTAGCATAGACATACCACAAGAGAATAACAATGATCATGGTGAAAATCACCACAGTCGTGGTCGAAAAGTTGTGATGTTGAAACTCTTGGGAATTGTGGATTGACTACGACCCTAATGGGTTGAACACGTCCGTGGTGGAATTTACCACGGCCGTTGTCGAATGGTTGGCACTATTTTGGAGGGTAGTTATCCTCTTGTCATGGTCGTGCTGCTTACCATGACCATGGAAAATGTACCACAGTCGTTATTAAGTGCAGAGTCTGGAAATCTTCATAAAATCGTGCAACTTTCAATTCTTTCACTTGATTGAGTGGCTACACTTTTGAATACAAAACTATTGTCCAACCATGAGTTCTGCCAAGAAAATGCATGCAAAATGGCCCAAAAAATCGCACAAATTATTACTCAAAAATTGGTTTATTAGTAGTAAAAACACTTAATTTATACTGATTCACTCAATCTGAGCTACGTTCAGTTCTCCTTTATAAAACTATAAAGGGTTTCACTAATCAATGTTTAATTACAATAAGTATCCTGTTGTCACTCTTGGCTTCACAAGTATTTTCTAGGCCATTACTGACATAATCCTTAGACTCCCCCTGAATCTAAGAACACCCAAGTATTATTTTGTCACTAAGCCACTCCTGACTTTCACAAACAAATAGTTTGTAAAATAAAAAATTCTATCACTCATAGAGTGCATTTACAATGAAGTAATCCTTATTATAATGACTTTGCGATGCAAAGGACAAACTCAATAAACATTGTATTTCACTCAGTAGTATTTCTCTTTAATTCTTTCTTGCTTCTTCTCAATGTATTGAAAACAGTATGAACAATACACAAGAACCAAGAGGGGGTGAATTGGTTGATCTTCCTCTTTTAAAAATTCTTTAAACAATTAGAGTAATCAAGATCGTATCACAAACAGTCCAAAAAATCTCCAACCAATCAAATACCACTGCTCAAGAATGCAATCAACAAAAACAACTTTTACTGTTGAATCAGAAATGTTACACCAATGAATGACAAATTATAACAACAAGAAAATATTAGAAAGAAGTAGTTAATACAAGGATTTATACTGGTTCACTTCTCACCCTTGAGAAGTTACATCCAGTTCTTCCAACCACAAAGGTTAGAGTTTCACTAATAACAAATTGTTCTTACAAGCCTTTTACATAACCACTCTTAATCACACCTAGATTAAGAACGAGACTTCTAACATACTTAGAATTTCTGTGATCAAGACATGGAGAACACTTATCCCTACTCTTTCCTCTTGGAACACCTATCCTAGAAAAGCCTTAAGAAACCTATTGCTATTAATACACAAAAAGAAACTCAATAGAATTTACAACAAAGTATAAAGAAAGAAACCACCAGATGATCCAGTAATGATGTATGCAAATGATTTACCATACTTGAATTAAAAGGTGGAAGAAGCTACTTCAGAACTTTTTTTTCACAACTTCTTTTGAAAGCTTGTTCTAGAAGAAACCCTCATTTGAAATCTTTGAAGATTGAGGATATGTGGAACTTAACAGAGTTTAACACTTGGAATCTTTTGTCTCAATGGAAAGCTTATGAAAAATTACTTTGTAATTCGTAGTAGTGTATTGTTTTCAGTTGAAACACCCAACAACTATTTATAGAAAACTATTGTAACGTTAGTAATCGATTAATTCACTAATGTAATCAATTAATTTTACTTATGTAATCGATTATTAACACAATTAATTGATTAAAGTGTTCTTGAACTTTCTGAAAAAAATTCATGAGCAATGTAATCGATTATCACAAGAATTCTTTGTTTTCAAAATGTGCCAAGTAATCGATTATCACCATATCATAATCGATTATCACAGGAAGACTTATTCTGTGATTGTGTAGTGTAATCGATTACCATATTGTTGTAATTGATTAAATTGTTCTTCAAAGCTTAAGTAATAGATTAGCATATTCAGGTAATCGATTAAAGCAGTGCGAAATAGTTTTTCCAAAACTTAAACATTGAACACTTGAATTTTTATGCAATCATGAAAAGAAAAGCTTTTCACAAAACTTATGCTTTTATGAAAACCATGAATGCAAAACTCTGAATGATGTTTATGCAATGCAATGGATCATAGGATGAAACACTTAGACATCTAAAGATTACATATGCCTTCAATTGAATAGGCATGTAAAAGCTAAAACACATCCATGTCTAAGAGCCTCAACATCTTGATCCTCCTAAGCTCCCCCTGTATATAACAATCTCCCCCTTTTTGCTTTGATCATGCCAAACTTTAATTGAACATCTTGATCCATTGTGTTCTTTTGGGAGATGATTTCCAGGAGGTTTTACTTGATACCTAAAATAGATTTATCAAGTATACTTTGCATAAACAATTTACATTCACAGATATTTATATTGTTCCCCTTTTCTTAGGTAATTTCATATCATTTTAGATAAGAGCAATGATTATACTCATTTAAATCAGAGCAAACATTTATCATTTATCATCCTTGTTCCCTTATATTCTTTTAATCACCCATCATCCTTCATATGTTCATCGTATATGTTCATTTTTCTCCCCCTTGTGGCTTATCAAAGGAAAAATGTTCCAGTTATAATGAAATAATCAAAGGAAGATGTAAACAACATAAAACAAAATTTTATTCATTAGTAGAAGGTGTAGTACATAAAGATAAAAATCAAAGATTAATGCTGAACATGAGACAAAGAAAACAACACAACCAAAAGCAGAGTAAGACATCCACTAATATAGAGATTATCAAAGTCTTTAAGAGTCATTCTAGTCTCTATATTTTCTAGCCTATTGGTGATTTCATCCAAAGAGGAATGAACATCAGCTTAGTGTTCATGATGCAGAGCTATCATTGCATCATCTTTTAAATCATGAGAGATTCAAAAGGACTCCACTGCTGCTCAGTGTAAAATATGAGAACACTTCACACTTAACCAAGAGGGGGGGTGAATTGGTTAGGCTTGATAATTTATTTTTTTTTTTGAACAAATCAGAGTTTTTTTTTCCCTTTTGGATCTTTATCACTTTTGAAGCCAAGAATCTCTATTCAATCTAATACTCACTTCAGTGTATGCAATAGCTTAACAAATTGGTTGATAACAAAAACACACAATCAAGAATACCAAGATATAACAAATATAGAGAAAACAATCAACACACAAAGATTTATACTGGTTCACTTCAAACACTATGAAGCTACATCCAGTTTTCTTCCAACCAACACTAGGTTAGAGTTCTACTATTATAATTTTCAGTTCTTACAATCAATGACAATGTCTCCCTTTATCAACCCTAGATAAAGTACAAAAATCTAAAACCCTATTAGATTCTAAGAGACAAGAACCTGAGAATACTACTCAGTTCTTCCACCTAGAGAACCCCTTCTCTAGTTACAAGTAAGAACCCAATTACAATAGACAGCCAAATACAGAATTTACAAAAGAGATACAACTTCAAAGTTTAAGGAAAGAAGTCACCTGATGATCTAATGAATGATGTACATATGAATAATTAAACCAGGTTGAAAGTTGAAAACAAATTCAGAACATTACTTCCCTTAAGCTTTGAAAAGAAACTTCTTGCTTTTGAAATCAATTAACAACCCATGAATGTTTTGTGAAAGCAAGAACTCCATGAACCCAGAGAATCACGAAAAAATGTTTAGAAAGCTTTGGAATGCTTAGAATACAAATTGGTCAAGTTAGAAAAACAGCTGAGCAAAGGTTCTATTTATAACAAACTTTTCTAACCGTTGGTAATCGATTAAATGCGCTCCTATAATCGATTATTTTGCTTATATAATCGATTAATTCAAGACTGTAATCAATTAAGTTGTTCATCAATTTTCTGGGTATGATTAACGAACAAAATAATCGATTATTTCGACGTGTAATCGATTACACCAGACAGTTGCTCAATTATGAAAGCACTGTGTAATTGATTACAACCTTTGGTAATCGATTAAACCAGGAAGATGTATAAAACGATTTTGAACTATGTAATCGATTACAACCTCTGGTAATCGATTAAGCCAGGAAGCTTCTTAACCATGAAATATACTGGGTAATCGATTACAGATTTTGGTAATTGATTATGACAGAAAACTTCATAAACTAGAAATGCACTATGTAATCGATTACGTATTCTAGTAATCGATTTATGAAGCAAAACATGTTAAGCATAGGCATATGATGTAATCGATTACTGTCTTGGGTAATCGATTAAAACAAAAAGATGGTTTTTAGTTTTAGCTTATGAAATCGATTACAGCTGATTGGTAATTGATTACAATGTTCATCAAGGCAGTTTAAAATGTGAACCAAGATAAAATAATCGATTAACTCGACACGTAATCGATTACATTGTTCTTGAAAAGATTTCCAGAATGTACAAAGAACAATATAATCGATTCTTTTCTTGAGATAGTCGATTAAACCAGTAAGAAACTTATTTTTCCAAAAAACCCTTTGATTTGATTTAAAGACTTAAGCAATTTTATCAAAGCCTTGTGAATTCTATTTCTTAAACACATAGACTCAATGAATGATGTGAATGCAATGCACTTGGATCACCAGAAATGCTTTCTTCCTTTTACATTCAATCACAAATTAATCTTTAAGGCTTCATGGCATGTTGAAAGTTCAAAACCTTTCTTCTTGAATCAATCTATGCTTTGTGCTTTAAGTAGCTCCCCCTTAATTCAATAATCTTCCCCTTTTTGGCTTTAAACATGTCAAATTTTTAATTGAATAGCATTGGGTCTTGTGATTAATTTGAGGAAGCATCAAAGTATTTATCTAAGCTTTTCACACCTGAAAATCAATCAATACCTTTCCAAGAACAAGTGTTAAAAGCTTCTGTGATTGACTTAGCATTCATTCACATGATATATTAATATAAAGTAATCATTTTTAATAGTTATCTCCTCCTAAATTTCTCAAATTATGCAGACCAAATTTTGCTTAAAAACGTTCACAAAAATAGGGGCAAACACAGGAGTATGCAGAGCATGTCATAATTCAAATTTTCTTCCCCTATTTGGCTTTTTAAAGTCAAAAAATGCAAGGCACAACAGATTGAAGTAAATAGAATCATAATATTGCATTAATATTGGAGGGAAATTACAAAATGAAGAAAAAAAAAACATAACATAGAAATCTAAGACTCAAAAGTCTTCTGAATCATCCATCCTAAGATGTGCTTCAATGTCATCTAGCCTAGCATTGATCTCTCTAAAGGCTCCTTGAGTTTCAGCCTTGAATTCATGATGCATGCTGAGTAACCCATCTATCTTGTTCAGCATGAGAGATTTAAATTGAGTATAGAGAGGCTGGTCAGGTTCCCTTGAATCTTTAGAGGTGTCCTCTTGAACACCAGCATCAGCAAGATTAGGTTGTGGCATTTGTAAGGACACTTGTTGTTGTTGCCCTGCCATCACCCATCCATCTGGTGTTTTAACTAATCCAAGCTTGGTCAAATGTTTCTGTTGGATAAGACTGTTTGAGGAGTTAGTATTGTCTACTACCTCATTTGTCACATCAATATTAAAGTAATCAATAAATCGTGACACTAGAACTGGGTAAGGGAAAGAATAGTTTACAAGTCTTTTGGACTTTAACATAATCTCTTGAAAAATAATGACCCAATTCATGGGTATGGAGTGCTTCAGACCATACACAAGCTGGAGGTCTTCATTAGTTGCTTGGGCATGGTTGGTTCCCCTTGGAGTGAGGACATAGGTAATAATGTAATGGAGCAACTTGTCCTCAGGGGTCATTGGGCCAGTTCCCAACCTATTCCTGAGTTGCATGTCGGGATCAGTGAGCATACCTCTATAGGTATCTATTTTACTATATCCCTCAGGATTCTCTTCAAATTTTCTCTCCCCTTCACACACTACACCAACAATTGTTTCCCAAATTTCAGGAGTTATTACCATCTCCACTCCTTTTACAACAGACTTAATTTCCCCACTCGTAGACCCTTTGATACAGGTATAGAAAACCTTTACCAAGTCAGGATAGTAGGTTCCCTTCATCTCAACAAATGCCCTAAGGCCTTGGTTTTCTAGATAGGCAGGAAACAAAAATCCTTCCTTTGTGAACCAATCTAGACTAAGGTATTTTAGTGAACTTATAGGCTTGGTTGCAAAGAACTGCAAATAATTTATTCTATCAGCCTCTTTGTTGAACCAAATGTCCAACCTATTTGGGGGTGGTTGAGGCTGTGGATTAGATGAAGTCTCTCCTACTTTCCTTTTACCACTCCTACTACGTTTTGGAGTAGACATTTTAGGTAACTAGCAAGTACACAACGAAAGGTTTCAGAGGACAAAGACACAAAAAAAGATCAAATAACGGCATAAATAATCGATTAAAATATAGTGTAATCGATTATTTCATACATTTTAAAAACAAAAATAAAAACATGGTAATCGATTATCCCGTCAAGTAATCGATTATTTGCCTGTTAGTCAGATGTAGAAGAAGACATGTAATCGGTTATATGCTAATGTAATCGATTATATTATAGATTTGGGAATTTTTGCAAAGAATCAGAGCTTGGTGTAATCGATTATCCCGTAAGGTAATCGATTATTACAAACGAGTTAAAAACTTTAAAACACAGGTGTAATCAATTACCTATTTGTTGTAATCGATTATTCCAGAAGATACATAAAATTGAAAATGAATTTTTATTCCATGTAATCGATTAATCCGCAATGTAATCGATTTTTCCAGAAGGATTTAATTTCTAGAATATGAGGAATAATTGATTATTATCTTAGTGTAATCGATTACTTGAGCACAAATTGCACACATAATGTGATTTTTAATGATTTTAATCGATTATCCCGTGATGTAATCGATTATTACAGCAAATGTATCAGAAACAGAGCATTTTAACACATGAACACAAATTTCAATCATTCAAGGATGAATTCATCATTAAGGTTTCAAATAGTTATGGAAAGCATGCATTTAGCCAAGCTAGCATATATTATTCTCATCAAGAATGCCTAGCATATTTCTAAGTGCATAAAATCTATCCTTTGGCAAAGGTTTGGTGAATATGTCAGCAAGTTGATTATGAGTGTCAATGAACTCAACCTTGATGTTACCTTTCTGCACATGATCTCTTATGAAGCGATGTCTGATTTCAATGTGCTTGGTCCTTGAGTGCATGACAGGATTCTTTGAAATATTTATTGCACTAGTGTTGTCACAAAGTAAAGGTATCTCCTTAAGATCAACTCCATAATCTTGTATTTGTTGCTTAAGCCATAGGCTTTGTGCACAGCAACTCCCAGCTGAGATATATTCAGCTTCAGCTGTTGACAAGGCCACACAAGCTTGTTTCTTGCAATGCCATGATATGAGTGAGCTTCCAAGGAGATGACAAGTTCCACTTGTGCTTTTCCTATCAAGTTTACATCCTGCAAAATCAGAATCAGAATATCCAATAATATCTATTGGTGCACCTTTAGGATACCATAGCCCAACTTTGGGTGTTGCCTTGAGGTATTTGATGATCCTTTTGACTGCTGTAAGGTGAGACTCTTTTAGATTTGCTTGATATCTTGCACACAAGCAAACACTTAGCATAATATCTGGTCTACTAGCTGTCAAATATAATAAGGAGCCAATCATTCCTCTATATTTGGATTCATCCACCTTCTTCCCTTTTTCATCTAAATCAAGGTATGTTGGTTGCCATAGGAGTTGCAACATCTTTGCTTTTCTCCATCTCAAACTTCTTGATGACTTCAAGGAAATACTTTGATTGATTGAGAAAAGTTCTATTCTTCATTTGTTTAACTTGAAGTCCTAGAAAGAATGTTAACTCTCCCATCATAGACATCTCAAATTCTTTTTGCATAGCTGCAGAAAATTCTTTAGAAAACATTTGATTAGTTGAACCAAAGATAATATCATCAACATATATTTGAACTAATAGGATATTATCCTTATGCCACTTGATGAACAAGGTTTTATCAACATTTCCCCTTGCAAAAGATTGATCAAGTAGGAACTTACTCAATCTTTCATACCATGATCTTGGAGCTTGTTTCAGACCATAGAGAGTCTTTTTTAGTTTAAAAACATGATGAGGATGTTTAAAATCAGAAAAACCTGGAGGTTGTTCAACATATATGTCCTCCTCTATGTAGCCATTTAAAAAAGCACTTGTAACATCCATTTGATAAAGTTTGAAATCCATTAAGCATGCATATGCAAGTAACAGCCTTATTGCTTCCAATCTTGGAACTGGAGCAAAAGTTTCTTCATAGTCAATGCCTTCCTCTTGGTTGTAACCTTTAGCAACCAATCTAGCCTTGTTTCTAACTATAATTCCACTTTCATCAAGTTTGTTTCTAAAAACCCACTTGGTACCAATAGGCTTAATAGATGAAGGTCTAGGAACAAGTTCCCAAACTTCATTTCTTTTGAATTGATTCAGTTCATCATGCATAGCATGCATCCAATGTT
>PYAF01002746.1:634508-646682 GCA_007407185.1 Glycine tomentella
AGCCTTGTGAATTCTATTTCTTAAACACATAGACTCAATGAATGATGTGAATGCAATGCACTTGGATCACCAGAAATGCTTTCTTCCTTTTACATTCAATCACAAATTAATCTTCAAGGCTTCATGGCATGTTGAAAGTTCAAAACCTTCCTTCTTGAATCAATCTATGCTTTGTGCTTCAAGTAGCTCCCCCTTAATTAAACACTCAGCAGGTCCAGCTTTAATATCTTCCTCACCAGCTTCTTGTTTCTCATCAGCACCTCTTTGAGGAGCTTGAGCTCCAGCCATTGTCCATCCATTTGGAGCTTTCATCAAACCCAACTTGGTGAGATGCTTTGTAGAGATGAGGTTGGTGATGTTAGTGGTGTTGTCAACAATCTCATTTGACACATCAATCCCTAAGTAATCAATAAACCTTGAGACCAAAACAACATAAGGGAATTGATAGCTAAGCAACCTTTTAGACTTCATCATTATCTCCTCAAGGACTAGAACCCAATTAATTTGAATTCCAAACTTCATCCCATACACCAGCTCCAGATCATCATCAGTGATCTGTGCATGATTTGTAAGTAATGATGTAGTGAAGAAGTCTATCTTCACCAGTCATGTTACCAACCCCCAATATGTTCTTTATTCTAGCATGTGGATCCAACAACATACCCATTATGTATCCATCTTTGAATACCTTTCTTCTTCTTCTTCTTCAAATCTTCCAACACCATCACAGGAGATGCCAGCCACAACATTCCACATTGTGTCATCAATCTCCATGGCAACTCCATTCACTTGGGAATGGAGAACACCATCCATGCTTTCCTTAGCACAAGTATAAAATACTTTTACCCATTTAGGGTGAAAGATACCTTCATCTACAACAACTTTGTTAGCCCTTGAGCTTGAGGCATAGGAATGAAAATCCCTTATTTACAAACCAGTCAAGCTCTAGATATCTTGGAGGCATCACCAGCTTGGTTGCATTAAACTGCATATAGTTGTTCCTCTCAACTTCAGAGGTGAACCAGATATTTAGCCTGTTCTCAACAACATTAGAGGTTTGTCCAGCATTCCTCTTACTGGTTTTGATTTTTTTAGAGGCAGATGGGTTAGACATGGTGATTGTTTTTGAAGAAAGGAATGGGCAGAGGTTTGGTTAAGAGAGAAGGAGGCAAAGCATAAGTTTAACTCAGTTTGCTTATGGGAGAAAATAATTTTCAGGTGTGAATATTTTTCTTTTGAAAACCTGAATTTATAGAGGTTTTAAAGTTTAAAAATTTGAATTTGGAAAATGTGGTAACAACTATCCTGAATTCCAAGAGTGTCTGGGTTCACTGAACCAGAATTTGAATTAGAGATAAGATGTCAGTTACATTTCATTGAAAATTGTGCAGATTTGCAAAAATGCCATAAGTAATCGATTACAAAATCCTCGTAATCGATTATTCCAGGGCAAAATATGACTCTGAACATGGTGTAATCAATTAATACGAAGGGATAATCGATTACTTCAGAGAGTTTTGAATGTGCAAATACCTCTCAAGCATTAAGTAATCGATTAGAACAAAGGGTAATCGATTACTCTAGAGAGTTTTTGTCTCAAAGTTGCTTTTGAACACCAAGTAATTGATTAATACGGTAGGTAATCGATTACTCCAGAGAGTTTTTCATTTTTGAAATAGACTTTAAGTACTAAGTAATCAATTAATACACATGGTAATCGATTACTACAGAGAGTTTTTGAGTCTAAATTGTCTTTAAACCTCAAAAATCGATTAATACGTATAGTAATCGATTAAAATAGACAATTATGCAGAGTGAATAGTGCAATTCATCATAATTCGAATTTTAGACATATGTGATGCATAATCAATTTGTGAGTGGCATTTCATGTAGTCAGACATCATAAGCATGCTAGCAAACATTAGATTCATCAAGAATACCTAGCATGTTCCTAAGATCATAGAATCTATCTCTAGTAAGGGGTTTAGTAAAAGTATCAGCTAGTTGATTATTCGTGTCAGTAAACTCAATTGAACAGTCACTCTTTTGAATGTGATCTATGAGAAAGTGATGTTTGATTTCTATATACTTTGTCCTTGAATGCATTATTAGATTTTTTAATAAGTTAATAGCACTTGTGTTGTCACATAGCAAGGGAATTTCTTTCAATTCAACACCATAGTCTTGTAATTGTTGCTTTAACCACAAGTTTTTAGCACAACAACTTCCAGCAACAATGTACTCAGCCTCAGCTGTTGATAGAGCAACTCAAGATTGTTTCTTGCAATGCCATAAGATAAGTGAACTTCCCAATAAATGGCATGTTCCACTTGTGCTTTTCCTATCTAATTTGCATCCTGCATAATTAGAATATGAGTATCCAATTAAGTTGAGTAATGCACCTTTGGGATACCAAAGACCAACTCTTGGAGTTGATTTAACATATTTGATGATTCTCTTGATTGCTGTGAGGTGTGATTCTTTAGGATTAGCTTGATATCTTGCACATAAGCACACACTTAGCATTATCTCTAGTATACTTGAAGTCAAGTACAATAGTGATCCAATTATCCCTCTATACTTTGACTTATCAACCTTATTTCCTTTTTCATTTGAATCAAGGTAAGTTGAGGTTGCCATAGGAATTGCAATATCTTTGCTTTTCTCTACGTCAAATTACTTGATCAATTCATGGTAGTACTATGTTTGCTGATAAATGTCCCATTCTTCATTTGCTTCACTGGAAGTTCAAGAAAAGAATGTTAATTCTCCCATCATAGACATTTCAAATTCATTCTGCATAGAGATTGAGAATTCTTTGCACAAGGAATGATTAGCTGAACCAAACACAATATCATCAACATATATTTGAACCAATAAGATATCATTGATATATTTATTGATGAACAATATTTTATCCGCTTGTCCTCTTATGAAGGATTGACTTAGTAAGAAGTTGCTCAATCTTTCATACCAGAACCTAGGAGCTTGCTTTAATCCATAAACAGCTTTATTTAGTTTAAAAACATGATTTGGATATTTAAAATCAATAAAACTAGGAGGTTGATCAACATAGATTTCCTCCTCAATATATCCATTAAGAAAAGCACTTTTTACATCCATTTGGAATAGTTTGAAATCCATTAAACATTCAAATGCAAGCAGTAATCTAATGGCTTCCAGCCTTGCTATTGGAGCATAGGTTTCTTTATAGTCAATGCTTTCCTCTTGGTTGTAACCTTTTGCAACCAATCTAGCTTTGTTTTTGACTATGATACCACTTTCACAAAGTTTGTTCCTAAAAACCCACTCGGTGCCATTTGGCTTGTGAGAAGAAGGTCTAAGAACAAGTTCTCATTCTTCATTTCTCTTGAACTAATTAAGTTCATCATGCATGGCAAGCAGTTCATCAAGTAATGCTTGATCAATGTTCTTAGGTTCAATTTCAGAAACAAAAGCTATATCACAACATAAATTCCAGAGAGAGGATCTAGTAGATACTCTCTTACTTACTTCATCAATTATGATGTCAAGGGAAAAATCTCTTGTTGTTCTCCAGTCCTTAGGCTTTTGAGTAGGTGTTGACTAATCAATCTCTTCATTTGATTCATCCTTTTCCTTCTCATTTAGCCCATTGATTTTGACATAATCTTCTATAGGACCTACATCATTATCACAACTCTTTTCCTCTTTTGAGGAGTTAGACACAAATAACATGAACAAATTCTTCCATGCATAAGGTTCTTTTATTGAAGACTCTATATGCTTTGCTTTGTAATGAATATCCAAGAAAGATAGCTTCATCAGCCTTTGCATCAAACTTGCCAAGTGACTCATTTCCATTATTTAAAACAAAACATTTACAACCAAAAGCTCTTAGGTGAGAAATGTTTGGTTTTCTACCTTTATATAGTTTATAAGGAGTTTTCTTCAAAATAGGACTTATAAGTAATCTATTCAAAGTGTAGCAAACAATACTCACTGCATCAACCCGAAAATGTTTTGGCAAATTTGTCTCATTAAGAAGAGTTCTTGCTCCTTCTTCAAGAGATCTATTTTTCCTCTCCACAAGACCATTTTACTGAGGTGTTCTTGGAGCTGAAAAATTGTGGTTGATTCCATTTTCTTTACAGAACTTTTCAAAATGCTCATTTTGGAATTCACCACCATGATCACTTCTTATTGAGATAAGTTTTCAGCCTTTTTCATTTTGAACAAGCTTGGCTAATTTTCTGAAAGCATTGAAGGCATGACTTTTGGATTTTAAAAACAAAGTCCATGTGAATCTTGAGTAGTCATCAACTATTACAAGCCCATAGTAATTGCCACCTAAGCTCATAGTTCTTGAAGGACTAAACAAATCCATGTGAAGCAATTTAAGAGGTCTTGAGGTGAAAACAAAGTTTTTACTTTGAAAAGAGATCTTTGTTTGTTTCCCCTTTTGACAAGCATCACAAAGTTTGTCCTTTTCAAACTTAAGTTTAGGTAAACCAATGACTAAATCTTTTCTAATAAACTTGTTCATGTTATGCATGTTAATGTGACTAGCTCTCCTATGCCACAATCATGATTCATCAATCTTACTTACTAGACAATTAATATTATAAATGAATGCATGTTCTATAGCAAGCAAGTAGATGTTTCCTTTTCTTTTTCCTACATGAATAACCTTACCAGATTGACCATCACATATCAAGCAACAATTATCATTAAAGGATACGTTTAATCCTTTATCACACAACTGACTTATACTTAAAAGATTGTGCTTTAGGCCTTCCACATAAAGTATATTTCTGATCTTGGTTTTAAAGTTGTCACCAATATTGCCTTCTCCTATTATCTTTCCTTTATTGTTGTCTCCATAACTGAAAAATCCTCCATCCTTTAAAGTCAGATTTATAAGCATGGACTTGTCACCCATCATGTGTCTAGAGTATCCACTGTCTAAGTACCATAATGATACTTTAGCTCTAAGACACATTTGCAACAATCAAATCAAGTGGCAAAGAAAGGTACCCAATTAAGGTTGGGTCCATAAGGGTTAGCTATTTTTCTCTTTTTCTTTGGAATACATATGCAGTCTCCATTAGGCACATAGAACCTTCTAGCATAACACTTATGAGATGTGTGACCTTTCTTTATGCAGTAATGACATATAACAAATTTGATGATCTTTCAAAATGAGTCATTTGAGTATGCTTTGTTTTTGAAAAGCCTTTTTGATTCATCCGTTTCGGAGGCACAAACTTGGTGTTTCCAAAAGGTTTTGTTTGATGTTTGTAACCCAATCCAGATGTATCTCTAACATACTTTTGTACACTTTACATTTGATTTAAGCTACATTTTTCGCTATAGAGTCTTTTCAAAAGATCAACCAAGTAAGAATTTTCAAAAAGAAATAGCATATATTTTTCAGATTGACTCCTTTTGAAATCATCAAACTCTTTTTGTAAAGCTTTGCATTTATCTACATTTGAAGAAGAAGCACACACATACCTATTAGCTTTGTAGCTTGAAATAAGTTTCTCATTCTCTTCTTTCAAGTTACAAAGTTGCATTAAAGCAAGTTTAGTGGTATGCCATTTAAAGTTACCTTTGAGTTTATTGTTGGAGATAGCAAACTTTTGAGCCTCCTCATGAATCTCATTAAAAGCATCAATAAGTTGATCAAGTTTAGGATTTACTTCTGATTTAGTACTTGAGAATTCTTCATCTTCATCAATTGTTGACGTTAGACATACATTTGCTTCTTCATTCTCACTTGAAGATTCAGAAGTTGTTGATGCATTTTCTTCCCATGCAATGTAGGCTTTCTTTGGTTTTCCCTCTTTCTTTACTTTCTTCTCACCTAACTACTTCTTCAAAAATATAAGACATTCAGATTTAATGTGGCCCTGCTTACCACATTCAAAGAAGTTGTAGTTGGTGGTGTTGTTGTTGTCACTCCTTTTGTTGAACTTTGTGAACTTTCTGTTCTTGATTTTTCTTCATGAATTTATCGAATCTTTTGATTATTAGTTTCAGATTCTCATCACCTTCATCTTCACTTGAGTCATATTCTTTTTCCAGATTTGAGGATGCACCTTTCAAGGCAATACTCTTTTGTTTCTTATCTGCATCTTTTGCATGTGTTAGTTGAAACATTTCTAACTCATACTCAAGTGACTTACCAAATAGTGCAGCCATAGACATCTTTGAAAGATCTTTAGACTCTTTGATTATTGTCACCTTTGGTTGCCATGGTCTTGTTAAGTATTCAAGATCTTGATGTTTAATTCCTCAGCATCAAATATCTTTCTAAGACAAAGAGATGATTAACAATGTGAATCTGGTTTGGAGTTGAGATATGTTTTTAGCTATGCTCATCTTGAACATCTCATACTCATGAATCAAGGCATGCTTCCTTGATCTTCTAACTTTATTTGTCCCTTCATGAGTAATTTCTAACATTTCCCACATCTCCTTAACACTCTTGCACCTAACAGTCCTGAAAAATTCATCAAATGATAATGTAAAGGTTATCATATTCTTTGCTTTGAAATTCTATTGAACTACCCTCTTTTCTACGTCTGTCATTTCATCCCATTCTTTGGGAATCATTTCATTACCAACAGTGTTGATTGGAAGCAAATGACCTTTTTCTATTGCATTCCATGCACCAAGGTCATTTGATTGAATGAATATTTGCATTCTATTTTTCCAAAAACTGAAATGCTCTCCTTCCACCATATCGTAATCGATTATCACAGGAAGACTTATTCTGTGATTGTGTAGTGTAATCGATTACCATATTGTTGTAATTAATTAAAGTGTTTTTCAAAGCTTAAGTAATACATTAGCATATTCAGGTAATCGATTAAAGCACTTCGAAATAGATTGAACACTTGGCTTTTTATGTAATCATGAAAAGAAAAACTTTTTCACAAAACTTATGCTTTTATGAAAACCATGAATGCAAAAATTTGAATGATGTTTATGCAATGCAATGGATCATAGGATGGAACACTTAGACATCTAAAGATTACATATGCCTTCAATTGAATAGGCGTGTAAAAGCTAAAACACATTCATGTCTAAGAGCCTCAGCATCTTGATCCTCTTAAGCTCCCCCTGTATCTAACATGTATGATTCATCCTCTTGAGCAAGGCTTTGATGCTTTTTTTATAGGAGAAAGATGATCAAATATTGTGGGATCTTGTGCATTCAATTTCTGACTGTTGTCTATCTTGTTCTTTTGGTGCCATCTGGGAAGAGATGGAATTAGAATAGTTGCAACATGTGTGACATATTCTCCTTAGCAAGAATGATTGTGAATGATTTCTTTCTAAATTTGTCCTTCACATTCTAATTTCAAACATAAGCCATTTATAAAAGCAAAAATAATATCATTTAACCAAATATTCTCTTTACAACCAGATCCTTATGCAAAATAGAATAAATGGATCACACTTAAATAATATATCAGATTCATTTTTAAGTATTGAGAACAGTAGGATGCTAAAATGATATAGTATAAAACATGTTCCACTGAATAAGAATGGACAATTATAAGTATTGTTCACTTACACATAAATCATTAGTCATCATAAATTTATATCTTTATTTTTATCAAAACTAAGAGATGAGTGGATCGTCCAGTGATGGATCATCCAATTCTAATAGGGTTTTTGTTTCAAAATCTAAAATTGGAAGGTTTCTGCTGATAAACCTTGACTAAACGTGACATTCTGGTTGCTTGAGCTAGCTACCCTCGTAGATGAGACTATAAGCTTAGACGAGGACCTAAGCGAGGCTACCTCACTTATTGATAGCCTCACTTAAGTGAGCCCTTGCTCTAGCTTAAGCAAGGCCACCCAAAATACCAATCTCAGTTTCTCTTTCTATTTGAGATTAACCTTCTTGTTTTCAAATGTGTTGTTTCTTTTGATTTGCAGGATGGCCTGCATTAAGACAACCACTCAAAAGGAAGCCCTTCCCCCGAAGAAACAGAGGCTCCAAGGTCATGGGTCTTGAAGTGCACCCAACCTAGAGGAAAATGAACCTCTTTGACCCAAGAACCACTTTCCCTCACTTCACTATAAGAAGTGGTTCGAAGAATTGGGGAGGCCACAGTAGATCAAAGAGCGACGGGTGAAACTGGCACCCAATCACTATCCTGTTATCACCAATGAGATATAAGAAGGACACTAGAAAAAGCTTTCTGAACCAAGCCAGGGATTCAGTGACGCCATAGGCTATGAGTTCTACGCAAAAGCCTACCATCCTCTAGAAGGAGAGGATGCGATTTTTGAGTGGTACAAAACATTCATGGCATTCACATCCCTTATGATGCACGTGCCATCAACACCTATTTGGTGTCATATTCTCCTAGGCCAAGTACAGTTTCTGAGTACCCTAGTGATCACACAAAGGTGTCATATATACTAGGGGCGGGCTTTGAGATGAGAAGAGTAGGGAAGTTTGTTGTTCCCCACTTGATCCACAGGTTTGACATGAGATAACTCACACAGACTTGGCTCGTCTTCTACTACGCCAACATCGCCCTGAACTCCCATGTTTCAGACCTCAACAAGGATGTTGCCTACCTCATCTATGCTATTATTGTGGGGATGTCCCTAAATATTGGTTACATCATCTCGAAGAAGAATAGGGAGTTTGTGCTCTTGGCCAACACCAGATACCCTAGACACAATGGTTCTTTGGGATTTCCCTATCTCATCACTAGCCTTTGGAAGTCTAGGCGAGTCCGGGTTGACTGCCTTCATACACCCCCTATGATATCATTCGGCTGCCCATCAACTAGCGGTTCATCCTTGATAACTGCATACCAACAATCCTTGATGTTACAAATGACCCTCCTCTGGCATCCTCTATTGCTGTAGACCACCTCCACCATCACCATATCAAATGATCATCCAGGCCAAGATGAGGGAGATGTGGGCCACCATAGCAACAAACAATCGTGCCACTAGCATGGTCATGAATTCTTTATGAGGTTTCAGACTCCACACGACTACCGGAGTTGTCGGGACCTATCATTGCCCTAACCAGGCGGAGTATGCAGCCTATGTTGCATGGCCAGTCGTTCCCCAAGAAGGCAAGCATGAGGCTACATAGGAGGGCAACTGAGATAGAAGTAGTGGATACCAGATACTCTTCCTCAAATGAGGCAGGTTACTAGGTGTAATGCCCGACCACTTGCAGGATCAATGATTGTCCCCACATACCAACACAAGACTTTTCAGCGTGCTTTGTCCTTACTCACACACTTCCTGAGAAACTTCCCAGGAGGTCACCTATCCCAGAATTGCTCCAAGTAAAGCACGCTTAACTGTGGAGTTCTTAAGTTATGGGCTACCGAAAAGTAGATACACCTTATTGGTATAGGTAGTACGTATTATTTCCTTTAAGTTATCCTCAACTATACAGTCCCATACCTGCACAGCCTTTGGATCCCTCTCGTTTGGGTGTGTATTTGATTCATTCATGTACCCGTCCCGCTGGAAGCCTGCCAGGAGCCGCTCCTTGTTCGTGCCTCATTGCATCGGCGATCACTCCCGACCCTCGTCAGCTCCCGGATGTTACACTAGGGAAGTATCTATCTTACTTATTCCTTTTATTACTTTTTAGTTGTTTTGATTGTTAGGAATAGTTATTTTTGAATTAAATAAAGTAGCAGTAGGAAGAACCAAACATCTAATTGCATAATAACGTCTATTGCATTGTATGATGGAAAGTAGTTTGTTGATATCAAAATGTGTGGTTGCACTCCAATTAATGAAAAATATATTATGTGTCATTGCATGATTATGAAAAATGGTTTATAAGTTTTGGCATGATGAATAAAAGAAAATGAAGCAACTTGTAGTCCAGCTGATAAGTTGAGTGAACCATAATGTTTGATGAATTGAGTGTCACACCTAGTTCACGCATAATTGATTTTGATTCAGTCTCACTTTTGATGTTTGTAGTTATGTGCAAAGAAATGATCAAGGCCATGTTTATGTTACTAGCCACTAAGCCAAATAGCAAAATTAAAATGTATTAACCCTTGTCACCTATGTTGAGCCTAAACTATTTGTTTTTGTTGGCCATATTGAATCCCAAGCCTAAAAGAAAAGGCAATTTTATCCTCGACATTAGGGAAAATGAGAGAAAATGTCTTAGAATACTACAAGGTCTAAGTTTGGATCGGGCAATCTATGCTCACAAGGGAGAATCAAGTTTAGGTATCTCATAGAGGCTAAGAGAAGAAAAAAGTGGCTACCCTTTTAAATAAATAAAAAGCAGATAAATAAAAATATTGAAGGCAGCCAAGTGGTTCCAAATGATTAAATTTGGGATACCAAGGACTAGTTTGTGGGAAGTAAGAGTGATAATTATCTTGAAAGACAAATGTTTTTCTCTTCTCTAAGTCATTTTGAATATCAAGAAAAACCAAGTTCTTTGTAGCCCAGCCACATTTCAAGCTAAGAAAGTCCTTAGTGATCTTTGAATGTGTCTTTGAGAATTGATTGTTGAGATGAAAATCAAATTTAAATTGTGTTGTTTTTTAGGTTATGGGTTGAGTTATACACTTACCTGAGCTAAATTCAAGCTTTTGAGAGAAACACTTTGGTGAGGAAAAGTTGCTGCTTATTTTTCTAAATTGCCATTCTCGTTAATTTTTGGGGTTTCTGAACAATATTTGGTGATTTTGAATTGATGAAGTGGGCACCATGCTAATTGATTCAATACATGAGATAATTGGAAGTTATTGGAAATTTGCATGAGTGAGAGACGTTGTATGGTAAGAACTGTTGCTTAGTGCTAACTCTTTCTAGGAAGTAGTTGTTGCTTGAGGACAAGCAAGGTTCTAAGTTTGATGTGTTTTGATAATCTCCAAATATGCTTTAATTTCATACATGATTTGAGGTATTATCAAGCATATTTGATACACTAAACCTTGTTTTAACTCAAAATTAGATATATTAGGAATTATAACATAGGATCTTTAAGTTGTTTGTTTTAGGACTTGTTGATGTTTTTGTGGAAGTTTTTACAGGAAATTGAGTCCAGAACACAAGCTGAGTTATGCTCGCTTAAACAAGCTTGCTTTGCACTTAAGCGAGCTAAGTCAAAACTAGATGAAAGAGATACTAACACGCCTTGCTCAAGTAAGCTTTCCTAAACACTTGAGCGAGAGGAAACTTGAATATGAATGATAAAGTCAAGCTCGCTTAAGCGTGGCATGTTATGCGCTTAAGCAAGCTAAGTCAGTGAGCAGCCTTGGATTCACTGGAGGCCCTCGCTTAAGCCTAATATTCAAGGTGCATAAGCGAGGCAAGCAAAGCATAGGCAGGTCGCAGAGACTTCTCTTAAGTACGACATTCTATGCGCTTAAGCGAGGAGAGTTGTAACACCCCGTAGGCCTCCGGTGCGTTATCATTAATAATATCAGTTTAGCGATTTATAAACGTAAAATATTACTCAGCGGAAGCATAGAATCGTTTTTCTTGATTCATTATGTATGAAATTACCATCATTCAACATAAATTCATATCACTGCTGATCCAGTTTCTCATATAAAACCATATACATAAATAAACATCTACAGAATACTCAGGAGGAAATATATACATCATATCATTAACAGTCCTATATATACATGTACATTAGTGTTTTCACCACACTGTGATGATACAAAAGAATAGTTACCCTCATAGAGGGTTTACAAAACTGTACAGCCCTTCCTCAGGGTACAAAATAAAATCAAAATACAACTGAGCCTTCAGCTCCTCCTTCTGCTTTCAGTCAAGCAGAGAAGTCTCTACTCGGGCCTCCTGCCCTGAGTCTGCTCTCTTCTTTCAGAAGAGTCACCTGAAATCATAAATCCCCACACGGGGTGAGATATACATCTCAGCAAGTCCAGGGTCCAAGGAGGAACTTCCTCCACCTTGGCCCATTTTCCACAACACATACATCGAGCAATCACAAAACAATGGCCCACTGGCCCTCATAACAATATATAAACATCCAAACTGGGCGGAGCTACCTCAACGCCTATCTCAGTGTGAGACCGGAAACTCACACCTGTGCCATCCCATTGGGTGCTAACCCTTCGCATGGATGCACATATATGGCACCTCCGAGAGTAGAAGGAGCTACCTCAACTTCTCTCCCCATGGTCTGTG
>PYAF01002746.1:650893-697778 GCA_007407185.1 Glycine tomentella
CATTCACAGAGCCAATATTCAAAGTCTCCCAATTCAAAAACTGAAAGCTATTCCTTCATCAGTAGACAATTCTAAACAAGTTTCCCTACAGAACTCTGGGCTAATTCTAGCCCCAGATCAACATAACTCACAAAATCTAGGAATTTCTCAATTTCAAAATCAACCGAAGAAACTTACGTTTCTTACCTCAGTGGCGACCTTAAAGGCTGGAGGACAGCTTTCCTAAGCTCGGCAGTTCGTTCTGCGCCTCTAGTCCTTGCCAACACTTAGGTTTATGAGGTTTCTCTGAGGGAATGGATTTTTGCTCAAATCTATGTAATTGATGAAGGATTTTAGCTTTCAATCGGTTAAAACTAGTTTCTAGGTCACAGGAAGGTGTTTAGGCCAAGAAAATTGGTCCTAGGAAGCTTTGTGGCATCAGAAATGGAGGCTGGGGCTGAGGGGAAGGAGAAGAAGCTGAAAAATGTCCAAGAATTTCGTAAATGGCTCTTATATAAGGTTTTGACCGACATGCCGCGCCCTTGGCGCCACTTTGGCGTTAATGGCGCCAAAATCCAGTGCTTCTGGCGCCCTTGGCGCCACTTTGGCGCTCCTGGCGTCCTTGGCGCCACTTTGGCGCTCCTGGCGCCAATTTCCAGCACCTGTGGCGCTCCTGGCGCCAGACTCCATCTGTTGCTAAATCCGTCGCTAATTCCATTGCTAAGGCCTTTGCGACAGAATTTTATAAAAATAAAATTTTTCGTTCTTTCTTTCTTTTATTCATTAAGCCTAGGTTATTATAAGAGTCAAAAGCGGATTTTTTTGGATTAGAAGGCGTCACTCAAGTGAAATGTTACTCGTGCTTAAGCAAGGAAGTTGTGATAAGCCTAAGCCCATATCAGAATATAAAAGACCTGAGATGCAAATAAGGGTAGATTCTGGTGCGATTTAGATGATAATTTTATGAGATAAAGAGTACTATTCCTATAGCTCTTAGGTTTGCTTCATTACACATTTAGATGTTTGATCATGAGAATTGTAATCAAGCTATGAGCAACTAATCTCCTCATATCTCGGGGTTGGATGGGGTAAACCTAATTTCATGTAATACTCTCTTTAAAATATAGTTATACAGATTTATGCTTCTTCTTCTCTTAATGCCCGTTTTAGATTGATCACCTATTATTTGATATTAGGAATTGATATTTTAGTCTATAGACATTCGTTTGATTCCTGAACTGAGAAGAGTACCTAATTGAGATGATTCTAGACATAGATCAATACCAATTAGGCTCCTTTAATTCTTAAATGTTAATGTTAGTTATTTAGATTGATTTTCCAAGACATTGAGAATTAATCTAAATAACTTAAGACATTAAGGGTAGAATATAACTGTGAATTGCGGATACATTGCATGAATAACTAGATTGATTGGGATTTTTGCATTGAAAAAAGGGGAAACTAAGTCCAACCCTCGTTGTTCAAACCATCAATTCTCACAATGTCGAAAGTGATGATATATGTATATGTCTTAATTGTTTTAGTATGAAATACTCTAAATTGTGTGATTGAGTTGGATCCTTGTTATTCTCATGTAATTCACATTCATATGGTGATGTTGGTGTTTGAGTATGAAAACTTGGATTTAAAAAGTCTCATGATGTTAATGAAATAGGTGAGAGAATTCATGATTGGTAAGCGAGATATGAATGATGAATTAATGATGTATTGAATCTATATGAATATTGTTGATGAGGTGAATGCATTGATAATGAATGATGACATATGATTGTCATGGATCATAATCTTGTTTTGGGAACCATCCATACATATGCAAAGGCAATAGTTATATCTGTTAGGAATATTTCGTTGTTGTTGGAAAATGGTATACTTAGGAGGGTAAGTTTCATGTTTGAACTCCACCTCACTAAAGCGATCTTGGGGTATTGCCTAGTGGGAGTATATTCCCGAATATTACCACTATTTTTTCAACTTTGAATGACATGTTAGAGTGTTGAGAACTACTTCCTAAGAGAGTTAGTAATCCTTTTAGTGCATATAGGACAAATTGTTGTTGATGGTGAAACTTGGATCCTTGAGACAGACCATGAGTGAGATGGTGGGTATAGATGTGTCGTACCGCAAACCTCAAGGATCTAAGTTTAGTTGTTGTTTGTGAGTAGGTACATAAGTTGAGGTTGCTAGGAAGACCCTCAACCTAGTGTTGGAGGTTTTTATGGTGACTCCTAGAGAGGTTAAGGTTAATAGAAACCTAATTGAGGTAAGACATTACCCTCACTCAACTATTTTCGATAACACCACAAATCCTCCACAGGATTAATCTTGGTCTTCCCGAATTGTCAGATCATAGAGTACAACTATATTAAGGGATGTGCTTAGGTTAATCATTCATCTCAATGGAGTCGAGTTTGTCTTTGGTGTTGATGATTGATGAACTAATGATGATGATGATGTTTGATGGATGAATCATGATGATGATGATTGATTAATTGATGATGATGATGATGATGATGATGATGATTTATGATGATTAAATCTCGATATGATGGTTGTTGAATTAATGATTATTATAAGATGCTCTGTTATGAAAATTCTAAGACTTATTCTTTATGTATGATTTTTTACATGTTATATATGTAATGATAGTGGGTCATTCTTTAATGGTTAAGTTTTATCATGTTTTAGTATTCTTGTTTGTGGTACGTTTACCCTTGTGTTGTTGCACATGTGATTTATGTTTGTGATGATCCTATATTTGGCATAACTGGGGAGCATATGACTAGGAGGTGACTCATGTCTTTCAAAGACTTCATGGACATGCATACCTGGATGTGAAGAAGTGGTTTCCATTTATGTATCCTCTTTAGAGTTATATATAGGGTTGATCGGCTCAGAGTCTATGTAGTTTTCCTTGGAGATTTATTTTTATTTATATGTGTGTTCTAAGGATGTTTGGATGGCTCTAACGTTGTATATGTTCTTGTTGTGTTGGAGTGCCATAGGACACATGGTGTTTTCAGTTATGTGTATGTGTGTGTGTGTGTATGTGTGTGTGTGTGTATCGTCATGTTTTATTTTGGTATCATGTGTTTTGGCTTTGGCTTTTGAAACACAAAAAGTTTACAATTAATTTCATAATCAAATTAATAGAAAAGTTTTTAATGAATTAAAATAAAGTCTTTTACTTGAGTTAGTTCTTATCTTCATGTAACAACGATGGGTCATTACATCTCATATCAGTCAATCTGAATGTGCCCACACATATTGACATCCCACTTTATCGAGAGGTCTATAGGCATAACTCCTGTTATGTATTACGGAGAAATGTTATCTGCATCACTTGCATGCCTCAACATGATTCATTGTAGGCCCAGTTTCTACATTTGTAATCATCTTTTTATAGATGGTTTTTGATAACATTAAAGCCTACAACTCTTACATGTAGGAACTCCAAGTCGACAAATTACTATCACATTATGTTTGTCATGAAAAGCAATATGACACTTACGTAACTATTATGAAGTTTTCTCATAGTGGATCAATCTAATATAAATATTACTCCTAATATTTACACTTGTGTGCCAATTTGATATCTCATATTCATGACATATGAGATGCGATTATCATGTTGCTTACACAATAGTCTCTATATTATTGTTGTCCTGGTTGACAATAATACTTTACTACAAACACTTTAAGAATCACGCTCTATTATTCAATGAATCTCACTTCATTGAATAACTCGCCTATTTAAGGATGTTACTATATCATACAATAAATAACATAATAACTTAAACACCTCATGTATATATATAATATATAAATCAAAGTTATGATACAAATGTAGCGTAAAATGGATTGGCTACTAAGGCTCACTTCAACATTTAATTATTACTTGCAATGACTTGGTACACTTGTTGAGGTCTTGCCATTGTACTTCCTCAAAGATGATTAAAAAATCTGTGTAGAGACATTCTAGAAACATACTCTCTAACATACTCTTTTGAACACACAATCTTTGATTCGTGAAAATTTATTGGAAATGACAAATTTTTGTGGGTCCCACATCATATTTAATGTTTATCTCTTTCAATTTTATAGTTTTCAATAAATTTTAACTAATGAAAGAGAGTATTTGAAGGAGGGTGTTAGAGAGAGTGTTCCTAGCACTCCTCAACTGTGTACCCCCTTTCAACAAATTTGAGATTGTTTTTATGATCAAGTTTATGTGAGACTTAGTAGAGTAATGGTACATAGAAAATATGCATACTTGTTAGAATGGACACGTACACACACTTTCGTAAAAATTATTTCTAGTGTTTTCTACATAGATATTTGAAATAAAAAACACATTAATAACAAGCTGGAATTTTATAATTAAAAAGTGAAAATAGAAGATGATATCAGGAAGTGAAAACAAATGTAAAACAACATTAAAAACCCATCTCCCTAAAAATGGATATGTTGTTCGGACCTCTTAAGATACATAACTTTTTAGAGTCAAATAAATATCCTCAATAAGATAAATCCATTACTCTAAAAATGAGCAATTCCAAGGAAAACATTAGCCAGTCATGGGTAGAAAAAGGGTTTGCATCCAAAGTCCATAAGGCATAGGAATAAAATGATGATTTTGTGGAGAGTGATGAAGACACAAAATTTGGATATGTAGAACATGAAGTGTCCTTCATCTTTAAGAAGATCCACAAATTTGATGCATAAAAAAAGTGTGTTTAAAGGCAAATGTATCCTATGTAGTAGTAATAGTAAATCTTAAGTTTAGATATCATACCTTAGAAATTAGTGTTGGTGCCAAAATAATTGAAATTTACAAGAAAATTAATGCATCTCAATATTTCAAAATTTGTTTGAGAAAAGAGTATCAATCACTTTACACTAAAACAAAATTAAGAAACGACCAATGATAGTTTAAAGGATTATCAAACAAGAAAACCCAGGGTTGTGATTTTGACCATTCTAGTAATTACCCGAAATGTATATTCTCCGTGATCCATAAATAACTGTCAAAACATTATAAAACTAAAGAAATCTTGTTTTCAATTCTAACAAAAAACTAATAACTAATAACATTTGTCGATTAAACCACTTGAATTGTTAAACAAGATTTATTAAGACCTACAAAGTTATGAGCCTTGGTAGCAAAAGGACAATCACTTCATTGTAGAGAAAAAAAAGCTTGGTGTTTTGTAGTCATTGGTATAATTTCTGGTTATGAATTGCTAAAGAACTGAATTGAATTGTAAAAATAGTTTGAGAGAACTGAATTGTCTCGAACTGCTCCAAATTGTTTGAATTGTTCACAATAAACATATTATTTTGAAGCAAATTGTTTACAGTTTTAATCTCATATGTTACAGTTCAAATTGGTACAAACAACTCAGGTTTTTAAAACTAAACTATGGAACAGTTCAAACAAATCATTTTTTTAGCATAGTTAAGCTCAATTCAAGATCAATTCGGTTTAGTTTAGTTTTTTTCTTTCATAGTCCTATGTTGGAATACAACATGTGTAAAAATATAAGTGGCTCAATTATTGTTAATATTCAGAATTTGATTAATGAGTAGTTGTTATAGTTTGTATTATTGGCTCTTAATTAAGAAGTAGATGTCATAATTTTGTATGATTGGCTCTAAATTAAGGAGTCCATATAGAGACAATTATGATTTTACAATTCATAAGGGGTCATTTTCCTTGTCTATAAAAAGTCTGTGGTGATCCATTGATTCACACACTTAAGAGAAAAGGGGCTAAGGTTAGAAGAGAAAAGGAAAAATCACAATAGGGGGGTTGAATTGTAGTTTTAAATTTTTTGCAAGCTTTTTCAATCTTCAGGGTTCATGGACTCAGATGTGTGGGAGGTTGCTGAAGTCAGTCCGAAGTATTGTTTTATCATCACACCGGCTCCAGCAGCACGGACACGGCCAGAGTGCTCTGGTCGTCCAATGGCAGTAGTCAATACATCCTGACGTCCACTGGCAACAAAGTTACCCTGTGTCGATTGCTCTTCCACGGTATCCTGCAATAAACATAAACACTACATGAGTTTTGTAATTTTTTGTTGTTTTTCTAATTAATCAACAATCAAACCATCATTTAACTTGCAATCCTTTCTGCAATCTCATGTGCTACCTCCGATGTCATGTGTCCTATTTTTTTGTACGAGTCATCTTCCACTTCACGTGTCGTCTAACAGGAGATGGAGGATGAAAGATTTCCTTGGTGCTCCTGGATTGGGCTGCTTCCTCCGATTGTTTCTTTTATTTTTCCTCCATCAATTTCTATTTTAATAAATCATAACCCCCACGAGACAACACGTGATGGGCAGTGTTTAGCTTCAGGATGGCCTGAGCCTTCTTTCTAACATTCTATAAGAATTACACAGATAGTTGTCAACAAAATGCGCTTGAAAATACTATATAATTGTGAAATTCTAAAACAATGCAAGTCAACTAGCCTCCCATGATGCGGCTCTACGACTCTCACAGAATTGGTGCCACTTTTCCTTGCTAATACTGTGTTTCTCACAAACAGTGTCGGCTTCCTCGTTCGTTGTAACGACTCAAATTTTTTTCGCTTATTTCCATTTTTACTTAAAGAAATTTTATCATTTTATATTTTCTCCTAAACGAATCCTTTACCATCATACGTTTTTAAGTTCAAAATAAAATATTATACAGTCCAAGATACAGTTTAACATAATACATTCCAAAATACAGGCCAACAGACTAGTCCAAAGTCTAGTACAAATTACATATTATCAGAGTAAACACAAAACACCAAAAGACAAGCAATCCAAGCTTCCTCATTACATCTTCCACATGACCATCCATTGCTTATTCCTCACTGTTCCTCTGCTCGCCCAAATGAATTGAGGTCATCACAGGTGTCAACCACAGACACAAAATAGGGTAAGTTTATGATAAACATAGTTAGATAAAAAATACATCCATAACTAATCATAATAACATTCATAAGTCAGGATGCATGATAGATGCATGATTCTTTGTTTAAATGATGCATGACTTTCTCATATTCTCATCACATGGTACCATAGTCAAGATAGCTTACTTTCTCTTGGAATTGGATCGACCAGTCAGGGTAGATTAGTGTTGCAAAAGGATTCACAACCACACTACATGTGATCATCATGGGTAGGTGATCTCCCCACTGCCACTACCCCCCAGCTTAGACACCTTTTGTCTAAATGCTCGTCTTAATTCTAGCTATCTGACATACCTCCTCTTGAGGTAAATAACACGGACTAGCCCCCGCCAGGCATATGCATATATAATATGCATGGATAATTTCTTTTTATCTCATATTTACTCTTCAACATCAATTTATATCTCTTATTTCTCATATGCTTAAAATGTACACTTCCAACATCCATCTTCATAAATTCAATATAATAGTCATGTTTTCAACAGAATTCTAGCATGAAATTTAATAGACATGTTCAAGGATTTATAAAATACTTTTAACCATATCTAACACACAACTTTAGTAAAACATCCATTAAGTAACAATAACACACAAATTTTAGTAAAACATTCATTAAGTAACTTTAAATCAAATCAACTATTTCAATATAGTCATAATACATGAAGATTTAAGTCACTTAATTATTCACTCACTAAACTAGATTCAAGTTATTCATTCCAACAATTATTTCTTAAACTAATTTCAAGTCACTTATTCAAATCATCATTCATAACACCAACTTTATTTCTTTGAAGCATTTCATCAAACACATGGTAAGCAAAGCTTAATTCTTTATGGAAATAAATGAGAATTTTAGTATAATTATTATCTAAACTATACTTATCATAAAGCTTACCCATACCTTATTTCCTTCTTAAAATTTTTGTAGCCTTCCTCCAAACACTCTAGCTTTCACGTGAACTTCCTAAAGGTGTGGGCCTTGGTTTTGTTTTTTAATTTAAAGTGAAAAGGATGGAAGAAGAAAATGGCTTGCACGTGAACTTTGGCAAAGATTGCATTCATTTTTTGGTCCCCACCATCCTTTTTATATGCTTGGTGAATTGGCTTTTTCTACAAATATCTACAAAGCTTATTATTACTTAGCTTTCTAGTTGATTTCCTTTCATTGGCTAGTAGTTTTCCACCTTACAAGTGTCCTAGTTCATGAAAATTCTACATCTTCCTCCTTGCTTCTTGCTTTGCACATGGACTTGGCCAAGCTACGGTGCATTCCCTTTGTTTTTCTTTCTTCACGTGAACTAGTAGGCATTAGGAGATTTTTATGCTTTAGTCATCAAAGCCATGATTAGTTATCTTTCCAAATGGTCCAATTACATGGTTCTTAGTTTTTAACCATACAAGTGTCCTACATCTTGATTTTTCTCAAGCTTTCTCCATTCTTCTTGATTCTCACGACCAAGCTTGTTTTGAAAGCAAATGTTCTTCAATTTTGCTTGTTCACGTGAAATAGCTAAGGTTTTAGGAAATTTTTATGCTTTGTTTTACTTAACATATGTCTTTAAATTGAATAAAATTGTTTCTATTATTTATGAAAGCCTAATTCTAATTGTTTTCTTAGGAATAAAATTCTAAAATTATTTAGAAACTAACTTAATTTTTAGTAGCATTTTTAAGATGTTATTTAAGCTTTTCTCAAGTTGCTTTATCTTAATTCTTATTGGTTCGTTTTGCTTTTAATTAGTAAAATTTCTAAACTAACTTATTAAAGAATCTATTCCTCCTATAACTAAAAGAAAAATCCACAGATTGTATCTTTCCTTTTACTGTGTTTTTCTGAGACTTGAGTTAGTCTAGATTGAATTCTTTTCAAAATTTCTTCCAAAATTTCTAAAAATTCTAATTTATGGTTTCTCTTTATTAACAATGTCAGTAATTCATTATCTAGGAGCATACTGTACTTTTATCAAAAGCTTATGGAATTACTGAGGCTATCTGACCTTGTCGGGGCTAAAGGGTATTTTTGTAATTTTTAAAATGTACAGGGGCATTTTCGTCATTTGTATATTAATAATATTATAAGAAAATTTACACATATATATTAAAATATGGGGTGTTACATCCGTGGCTTGTGCCAGAGCCCATTTCGAGGTCAGATCTGCCTTAAACTGCCTCCATCGCTTTCTTACTGTCTGAAGAATTTTCTTCTTCGTCCGTTGGTTGGACGCTTAAGGTATATCAAATTCAGCCTGCGATACAAAAAACAAGTTTATAACAGGAGAATAACATTTAAATTGGATTACTACAAAAAATAACATTGACAGTGGACATTTAATTGTAATATCTTAATTGTTAGCTTTGAGGAAGCTGAAGACATGGAATCAAGAAGAATGAAGAATACAAGTTTTGATGTTTCACATGCTCACTCAATTGATGGCATTTGTAATTTCTTGTTTAAGCTTGGTTCAATTGTTAAAGCTTTATAATCCTCATTAGGTTTGATTAAGTCATGCATTCATACATATATTTAATCAGAATTAATCATGTGGTAACAAGAAAATTCATAGAAAATTCATTAAGGCAACTAAGAACTTTATAAAACAAATTCTCACTGTTTTAATCGATTATGTGGATTATGTAATCGATTACAACATGTGTATGTTTTCTGGAAAATGTCTTATGAACATTTTAATCGATTACCACTAACTCTTAATCGACTAAATAAGCTTAACACAGATTTAGAAACTTTCTGTGATAATCGATTATGTCACGGAATAATCGATTACATAAGCTTCTGCATAATTTTTTAAAGCATTTTTATCTGGTTTAATCAATTACCAGATATTCGTAATCAATTAAATATGCATTGATGTGTTTTTAACCTGGTCTGTGTTAATCGATTAAAAAGAAGCTTAATCGATTACACAAGTGTATCAGAAAACTAAGTTCATCTGGAATAATCGATTACAAGATGACTTAATCGATTATTTTGTTCGTGACAAATTTCCAAATTCCTGATGAACACTTTAATCGATTATCTGGTTAAAATAATCGATTACCATAGTTAAAATAATCGATTACATTGACGAAATAATCGATTACAGGTAGTTAAATCTGTTTTTCTATAAATAGAACAGCCTGGTCTTTGGTTAAAAAAATAAGTGAAAAAGAATAGACTCATGCAAACTTTGTGAAAAACACTTTCTACAGTTCTCAAAATCACTAAGGCTAAGTTTAGAAAGAAACTCAAAGATTCAAAGTATCATGGAGAGTTACATGTGATGTGTGTCATAATTCACATTGATTGAAAGAGGTGCTCAAGCTATTGATTAAAGAAATCATCAAGAAAGAGTATTGATCATCATTTGCACTCATTCTCAGTTTGTTTGAATCATTCATTTCATTGAATTAGCTGAGGATTATAAGGTGATATCTTTCTTGAACCTTAAGCTTGATTTTTTTGTTTAATATTTGTCTTGTATTCGAGTGTTTGTCCATATAACATTTGTATTCTTTAAAGATTTTTCTAGAAAGGTTTTCTAGAGGGAAGAACAGAGAGGGGATCTCTGGTTCTTGGTCTTTTGAAAAGTCTATAGGAAGTAGATTTTGAATTTTACCTAGGGTGGGTAAGAGAGATCATTGTAAGCTTGTAAAGAACTAATATTTGTTATAGTGGAACTCTGACCAAGTGTTGGTTGGAAGAAAAACTCGATGTAGCCTCAGGGGTTGAGAGGTGAACCAATATAAATCTTGTGTGATTTAAGATTTCTATTAGTATTTCATTATATTCTTGAAGTACAAGCTTTGTTCATCTTTCAAAATTGGTCATAGTACAAGAGTGGTTTAATTGATAAAAGAAATAGTTTTCCTAATTGGTTTTTAAAGATATGATCCATTTAAAAGTCTTCCGTTGTTACATATTTTGAAAGGAAATTTTAAAAACTAAGGTAAAACAAATTCACCCCCCTTCTTGGTTATTTGCATATGTGTTCATTATATTTTCAATTGACATCAAGAGCTGGTGCTTGTAATTTGCTCAAGATCTTTCTAAAATCCTTGACAATGAATACTAATAAAATAACATTCAAGGAGGGAGCCTCATTGAATAGACCACCTTTGTTTGAAGGGGAACATTTTAACTTTTGGAAGAATAGGATGCAAATCTTTATCCAATCAAACGATCCGGGTGCTCGGAATTGTATTGAAAAAGGTCCTTTCATTCCTACCAAAATTATTGATGGAAAAACTATACCAAAAGAATGGGATGAAATGTCAGAAATAGAAAAGAAGATGGTTTAATATGATTTCAAAGCAAAGAATATGATAACTTCTGCACTATCTTCTGGTGAGTTTTTCATGTGAAAGTGCCAAAGAAATGTGGGAATTACTTGAAGTTACTCATAAATGATGTGAGAAGATCAAGAAAACACACTCTTATTCATGAATATGAAATGTTCAAAATGAGAGATGATGAAAACATCTCACAACTTCAAACTAGATTCACCCACATAGTGAATCACTTGCTTGGGCTAGGAAAGACCTTTGATGTAGAAGAGTTGAACATCAAGATTCTTAAATGCCTAACAAGAGATTGGCAGCCTAAAGTCATAGCCATTAAAGAATCAAAGGATCTATCAAAGGTGTCAATGGCAACCATGTTTGGTAAGCTGTTAGAATATGAACTTAAATTATCTCAACTAACTCTTGGTAAAGATGCAGACAAAAAACAAAAGAGCATTGCATTAAAGGCTGCACCTTCAAAGATAGAAAAGGAAGATAATTCAAGTGATGATGATGATGATGATGATAATGAGAATATGAACCTCATTGTAAGAAAGTTTACCAAGTTTCTAAAGAAGAATAAAAACAGAAGGCAACCATTTCAAAAGAAAAGAAATGACAGCACCTACAAAAACAACAACTCTTCATCAATCACTTGCTTTGAGTGTGGAAAGCAAGGTCACATAAAGTCAGATTGTCCCTCATTAACAAAGAAGCCACAAGTTGAGAAGAAATCTAAAAGGGAAGGAAAACCTAGAAAGGCTTAC
The DNA here is from genome assembly GCA_007407185.1 of Glycine tomentella. Lineage (NCBI taxonomy): Eukaryota > Viridiplantae > Streptophyta > Magnoliopsida > Fabales > Fabaceae > Glycine > Glycine tomentella. Next base: position 662,903 of record PYAF01002746.1, read on the forward strand.
ATTGCTTGGGAGGATAATGAATCAACAAGTTCTGAATCCTCTTCAGAAAAAGAATTTAAAGCTCACATATGCTTTACATCTACCATTGGTGAAGAAGATGAATCATCAAGTACAAAATCAGAGGTAAATTCTGAATCTGAAAATGTAGTTGATTCCTTTCATGAGATGCATAATGAAGCTCAAAAACTTTCAATAGCAAACAATAAACTTAAAGGTAGCTTAAGATGGCATGTATCCTAGCTTGCTGAATTGCAAGAAAAACTTTGTAAATTGAATGAAGAACATGACAAGCTTCTTACAAGTTACAAGGAAAATGAATGTACATGTGCCTTAGCCACTTCTAAGGTTGATAAATGCAATAAATTGCAGAAAGAGTTTGATGAGTACAAGATAAGCAAAGCTGAAGAAAATATGGCTTTTCAAACTGAAATTAGTTATTTGGTTGATTTACTAAGGAAGTATTACAAAGGCAAATGCAACTTAGATGAAATGCTAAGTGTTCAAAAGTATGTTGGTGATACTTATGGATTGGGATACAAACATGGTGCTAGAACTCAAAACAAGCTTGTGTTTGTACCTCCAAAACATAAATATCAAAGGCAGCATAATCAACCAAACTACTATCATAGATTCTCTTATACTAACTCATCAAAATCTCCCACTTGCAATCATTGTATGCTAAAAGGTCATACATCTTACAAGTGCTTTGCTAGAAGGTTCTATGTTCCTAATGGAAAATGCATATGGGTTGAGAAAAGAAAGAAAACAGCTAACCCTTTGGACCCAACTCAAATTGGGGACCTTTCTTCTCTACTTAATTTGATATGTGCATGTGTGTCTTAGAGCAAAATAATCAATATGGTATCTAGATAGTGGATGCTCTAGACACATGATCGGAGACATATCCATGCTCACAGATGTAATACTTGAAGAAAGAGGATATGTTACATAGGGGGACAACAACAAAGGCAAAATAATTAGGCAAGGCAATATTGGAGATAGCTTAACCACTAAAATCAAGGATATACTTTATGTTGAAGGGCTAAAACACAATTTACTCAGCATTAATCAATTTTGTGACAACGGTTTTAATGTCACCTTCAACAATGAGACATGCTTGATACATGAAGGCAAGAATGGAAAAATTGCACACATTGGTAAAAGGAAGGGTAACATCTATGTTTTGTCCATTGTCCATGCATTCATACATAAAACTGATTGCTTGTTGAGTAAAGTGAATGAAACATGGCTATGGCATAGAAGAACATCTCATATAAACATGCATCATCTCAACAAGTTAGTTAGGAAAGACTTAGTAATTGGTCTACCTAAGCTTAAGTTTGAGAAGGACAAAATTTGTGAAGCTTGCAAAGAGGGAAGCAAACTAAAAACTCTTTTCAAAGTAAGAATATCATTTCTACTTCTAGACCTCTTGAATTGCTTCACATAGACTTGTTTGGTCCTTCAAGAACCATGAGCATAGGAGGAAATTATAATGAACTTGTAATAGTAGATGATTACTCTAGATACACTTGGACATTGTTTTTATGATCCAAAAGCCAAACATTCTCAGCTTTTAAGAAATTAGCCAAGTTGATTCAAAATGAAAAGGGTTGTACTATTGTTTCAATTAGAAGTGACCATAGTGGTGACTTCCAAAATGAACTCTTTGAAAAGTTTTGTGAAGATTTTGGAATTAATCATAATTTTTCAGCTCCAAGAACACCTCAACAAAATGGTGTTGTGGAGAGGAAAAATAGATCACTTGAAGAAGGAGCTAGGACTCTTCTAAATGAAACAAAATTACCTAAGCATTTTTAGGCTGATGCTGTGAGCACAGTTTGCTATACCCTAAATAGAATTCTCATAAGACCTATTTTGAAGAAAACTCCTTATGAAATCTATAAAGGGAGGAAACCAAACATCTCTCACTTTAAGGCATTTGGCTGTAAATGCTTTGTTTTAAACAATGGCAAAGATAAACTTGGCAAATTTGACTCAAAAGCTGATGAAGCCATCTTTCTTGGATATTCCTTGCAAAGTAAGGCTTATAGGGTCTTCAACAAAAGAACCTTGTGTGTTGAAGAGTCTGTGTATATTGTATGTGATGAAACTAACCCTTCTCAAGAAGAAGTTTTGAGTGACAATGATGCAGAAAATAAAGAGGAAGTACAACAGCACATTGAAACTAGTAAGCAAGAAGAAAATAAAGCACAAGAAGATTCTAATCAAGAAGCAGCCACACCTAAACACAAAGATTGGAGAACCACAAGAGATCTATCATTGGACAACATAATTGGTGATGTATCTAAGGGAGTATCAACTAGATCTTCTTTAAGAAATCTTTGTTGCACTATGGCTTTTGTATCACAAATTAAACCTAATAACATTGAGCAAGCCTTATTAGATGAACATTGGTTGATTGCTATGCATGAGGAATTAAATCAGTTTAAAAGGAACAATGTTTGGGGAACTAGTACCTAGAACTTCCACTCACACACCTATTGGCACTAAGTGGATATTTAGGAACAAGCTGGATGAAAATGGCATCATAATTAGAAACAAATCTAGATTGGTTGCAAAGGGTTACAACGAAGAGGAATGCATTGATTATGATGAAACTTATGCTCCAGTTGCTAGACTAGAAGCCATAAAAATACTCATTGCATATGGATGTATGTTAAACTTTAGATTGTTTCAAATGGATGTGAAAAGTGTATTCCTTAATGGTTATATTGATGAAGATATATATGTTGACCGACCCCTTGGTTTTGTAGATCATCAATATCCTAACCATGTATACAGATTGAGAAAAGCATTATGTGGTTTGAAACAAGCTCCAAGGTCTTGGTATGAGAGGTTAAGTAAGTTTTTGCTTGATCAATCATTCACAAGAGGAGAAGTGGATAAGACCTTGTTCATAAAAAAGAGAAATAAAGATATACTTTTGGTACAAATCTATGTTGACGATATCATTTTTGGCTCCACTAATCATTCTTTGTGTAAGGAATTTTTAGCTAGCATGCAGAGTGAATTTGAAATGTCTATGATGGGAGAGCTTACATTCTTCCTTGGACTTCAAGTTAAACAAATAAAGAATGGAACCTTCCTAAGCCAATCAAAGTATTGTATGGAAATGTTAAAGAAGTTTGATATGGAGAATTGCAAAGCTGCAGCTACTCCTATGGGAACTTCTACCTACCTAGATTCAGATGAAAGAGGAAAAAGTGTTGATAAGTCAAAGTACAGAGGAATGATAGGATCATTGCTTTATCTTACTGCAAGTAGACCTGACATTATGTTAAGTGTTTGCTTGTGTGCTAGATATCAAGCTAATCCTAAAGAGTCTCATCAAACAACAATGAAAAGAATTTTAAAGTATCTAAAGTCTACACCAAAAGTTGGACTTTGGTATCCAAAAGGTACAACTATCAATTTAATTGGTTATTTTGACTTTGATTTTGCAGGATGCAAATTGGATAGAAAGAGCACAAGTGGTACTTGTCACTTATTGGGAAGCTCTTTAATTTCTTGGCATTGCAAAAAACAATCATGTATAGCCTTGTCAACAGTTGAAGCTGAATACATATCAGCTGGAAGTTGTTGTGCTCAAAGCTTATGGTTGAAGCAACAACTCCAAGACTTTGGTGTAAAACTTCAACATATTCCACTTCTATGTGAAAATACAAGTGCTATCAATATTTCCAAGAATCCAATCATGCATTCCAGGACAAAGCATATAGAAATAAGGCACCACTTTATCAGAGACCATGTGCAAAAAGGTAATATTAAGATTGAATTTGTTGATAGTAAAAATCAATTGGCTGACATTTTCACTAAACCTTTGGATAGGGACTGATTTTTCACTTTAAGAAATATGCTTGGAATATTGGATAAATCTAGTACATGTTAAATATCTTTCCCATGCTTACCTATTATGCTGATGAATGGCTTAGACATTGCATGATAGAATGTAACTTAAACTTGAATTAAAATGCTACATGTTAGTTGCAGCATAAAATCTGAAATTTTTGAATTCAAGCTGATATAATCGATTACCATTAATTCCTAATCGATTATTTGCTCATATGATGCTTCTAAAACAAAATTCAAAGCTGTTGTAATCGATTAATCCTTTGAAATAATCGATTACCCTCTATTCGTGTTTCTGAAATAAACTTGTTCACTCTGGAGTAATCGATTAAATACACGAATTAATCGATTACATGTATTTCTGAATAATTTCAAATTATGAACCGTTCTGTATTAATCGATTACTTAATCGAATTAATCGATTATTTTGGCCCTATATATCTGGGAACTCTATTTCAATATGAAATAATCGATTATCTAAAATTATAATCGATTACACTTCGTCTTCTACAAAACACTTGTGATGAAATAATCGATTACCCTATATTGTAATCAATTACTTCATTTCTCAGAACTGATATTTCAACTGAAGTAATCGATTACATAACGAAATAATCGATTATTTTTAAGTTATTACTGCAAAAATCTGTTAGTTTTTGAAACTGCCCAACTGCACTTTAACATGATTAATGAGAATCAAAGGCATAATGATGGTTCTTAAAGATCACAACAACTATATTTTTTGAAATCTTAACTGTCCTATACATCAATTTGCCTATAAATAGAGATAATTGAGACTAAAAAATCACACCCTCAAGTCTTGCTCTCTTGCTCTGTTCTGTGCATCACTTTCATTTTCTCTACCTCTCTCAATTTTTTTTCGTACTCTCTTCAAAATGTCCAAAAGAGTCAAAACATCAAAAAGAAAAGCACAAGCCCAACCTTCTAATCAAGCTGTGAGTAGGCTTGATCATTGGTTCACCAAAGATGCTGATAAAATGAACTATCTTTAGTTCAATGCAAAAAAGCTTCTCTGTCCTCCAAAATTCTTAAACCTAGCTTGGTTTACTGAACAAGGATTCAATTTTCCACATATGTTAGAGCAACAAGGCCTAACTAAGTTTGTTAAAATGCAAGGCACCTTTTACCCTATTTTGGTAAAAGTTTTCTACACTTGTTCCAAGATTTCTATGCATGGAACAATCTTAACTCAAGTCAGTGGTGTTGCAATGGAGATCACACCTGAAATCTGGAATGAAGTAGCTGGAATCTCCTTTGATGGAGAAAGAAGATTTGAAGAGGAAGCTGAAGGCTACAATAAAATGGAGACTTACAGAGGCATGCTTATTGATCCTCACATAAATATAAGGATGAGATTAGGTACTGGACCTATGACTCATGAGGATAGGCTCCTACATTACATAATTACCTACATCCTTACTCCAAGATCAACAAATCATACTCAAGCTACTAGTGATGATCTTCAAGTTGTCTATGGCCTGAAGAATGGAATCAAGCTGAACTGGATTCTTATCTTTCAAGAGATTATGCAAAAATCTAAAAGACTGGTAAACTATCCTTTTCACTATGTTGTTTTGGTTTCAAGATTCATTGATTACTTTCAAGTGGAGGTTTCAAATGAAGTCATGGATCATACCAACTCAAGCAACAACCAGATTAAGGAAAAGCACCTTACAAAGCTTGGTATGGTGAAGACACCATATGGGTGGCAAATGGCTGGTCAACCTATTCCTTTGACTGAAGAAGGAGGAGAAGAGGGTGATAAGGAAGGAAATCAATCTGGAGATGCTGAGGAACAACATGATGAACCTGCACCATCTGAGCCTCAATACTCATATTTTGAGTCATTAATGATACAAAAGATAGATGCCTTGTTCTCCTTGCATCATGAACAAAGAGATGAAGTGAACTCATCACTAGAAGAACTTAAGACTAGAGTTAAGAACATAGAATCCAAAGTTTTTAGAGATGAATCTAGGGATATGGATTAGCTCTAGGTTAAGTTTGCAAGAATTATGTTTGTTTTTATGTATGTTTGTTTCAGTTTTTATTTTATTTTTATGTTTATGATTAATGTAATTTCCTTTTCTTAATATGAAAGCCTCTCTATTTCCTTTTCAATTTTGGATGCTTCATGCATATTGTTTTTAATTTGATATACCAAATATGGGGAGTAGTAATTAAGTAAAATGATGAAATACATGAAATGCTTAAAAGTAACTAATTCAGGGGAAGCTACTAATGCTCATATGATTAAATCTGAATTGTTTAATGAATGTCCTTAAGTAAAAATCAATTCATGAATAATATACTTGATCTTTGCAAAAGTTGAGAAATTTTCAGGTTAAACATCTCTTCTTTAAAGCATGTTTCATCAATTAAGTATTTGGCATGCTCAAATAAAAAAAGGGGGAGATTGTTAGCTTTGAGGAAGCTGAAGACATGGAATCAAGAAGAATGAAGAATATAAGTTTTGATGTTTCACATGCCCACTCAATTGATGGCATTTGTAATTTCTTGTTTAAGCTTGGTTCAGTTGTCAAAGCTTTATAATCCTCATTAAGTTTGATTAAGTCATGCATTCATAAATACATTTAATCAGAATTAATCATGTGGTAACAAGAAAATTCATTAAGGCAACTAAGATCTTTATAAAACAAATTCTCACTATTTTAATCGATTATGTGGATTATGTAATCGATTACAGCATGTGTATGTTTTCTGGAAAATGCCTTATGAACATTTTAATCGATTACCACTAACTCGTAATCGATTAAATAAACTTAACACAGATTTAGAAACTTTTTGTGATAATCGATTATGTCATAGAATAATCGATTACATAAGCTTCTGCATAATTTTTTAAAGCATTTTTATCTGGTTTAATCGATTACCAGATATTCGTAATCAATTAAATATGCATTGATGTGTTTTTAACCTGGTCTGTGTTAATCGATTAAAAAGAAGCTTAATCGATTACACAAGTGTATTAGAAAACTAAGTTCATCTGGAATAATCGATTACAAGATGACTTAATCGATTATTTTGTTCGTGACAAATTTCCAAATTCTTGATGAACACTTTAATCGATTATCTGGTTACATTGACGAAATAATTGGTTACATGTAGTTAAATCTGTTTTTCTATAAATAGAACAGCCTGGTCTTTGGTTAAAAAAAACAAGTGAAAAAGAATAGACTCGTGCAAACTTTGTGAAAAACACTTTCTACAGTTCTCAAAATCACCAAGGCTAAGTTTAGAGAGAAAATCAAAGATTCAAAGTATCATGGAGAGTTACATGTGATGTGTGTCATAATTCACATTGATTGAAAGAGGTGCTCAAGCTATTGATTAAAGAAATCATCAAGAAAGAGTATTGATCATCATTTGCACTCATTCTCAGTTTGTTTGAATCATTCATTTCATTGAATTAGTTGAGGATTATAAGGTGATATCTTTCTTGAACCTTAAGCTTGATTTTTTTGTTTAATATTTGTCTTTTATTTGAGTGTTTGTCCATGTAACATTTGTATTCTTTAAAGTTTTTTTCTAGAAAGGTTTTCTAGAGGGAAGAACAGAGAGGGGATCTCTGATTCTTGGTCTTTTGAAAAGTCTATAGGAAGTAGATTTTGAATTTTACCTAGGGTGGGTAAGAGAGATCATTGTAAGCTTGTAAAGAACTAATATTTGTTATAGTGGAACTCTGACCAAGTGTTGGTTGGAAGAAAAACTGGATGCAGCCTCCGGGGTTGAGAGGTGAACCGGTATAAATCTTGTGTGATTTAAGATTTCTGTTAGTATTTCATTATATTCTTGAAGTACAAGCTTTGTTCATCTTTCAAAATTGGTCATAGTACAAGAGTGGTTTGATTGATAAAACAAATAGTTTTCCTAATTGGTTTTTAAAGATACGATCCTTTTAAAAGTCTTCCGTCGTTTCATATTTTGAAAGGAAATTTTAAAAACTCTGAAGTAAAACCAATTCACGCCCCTCTTGGTTATTTGCATAAGTGTTCATTATATTTTCATGAATGTCCTCCCAAATCAACTCCTTTTGAGTTGCAAGAACTTCCTTCTAGTTACCAATGGTTACATCCACCTTGTCTCGAGCAATGATCCCCAGATACTGAAAATACAATGAACACTCTTCAAATAAACCAAGAGGCATGGTGAATTGGTTTAAACCAGGTATTTAAAATTTTACTTAAAACAATTTGCGGAATTTGAAATCTGGATTGTATCACTTAAAACCTTTTTCAAACCAGAACTTTTCTTTCATTGTTTTGCAAGTAACGCCAGAAAATAAGTCTTGTTGATAATTTCTTGATTACCCAAAAACAAACAATGAGAAATATACAAAATTAGAATAAAAGACTCAACGATCTATACTGGTTCACCTCACAAACTTGGAGGCTACATCGAGCGACTTCTAACCAACACTAAGTTAGAGTTTTCACTAAAACAAATATAATTCTTTACAATCTATTACAACAAATCTCTGTTGTCAAACCCAGACAGAGAATCAAAATCTAAACCCTATAGATTTCATAAGATCAAGAACTAGAGAACACTACTCTGTTCTACCCTCTAGAGAACCCTTCTCCAGAAACTATTTGCTCTTAGGAAAATACACAAACTTTTAAATAAACAAAACTATCACAGTCTAGAGTTCAAGAAAGGTATCACCTCATGATCTTTAGCATATGAATGAGATGAATACAACCAATCAAACAGAGTTTGAAAGTATGAATTGCAGAGAACAACTTTCTTGATGACTCTTGTTAAGACTTTGCTCAAAACTTGATCAACAATGAATAGTGAATTTTAAGTTTTGATGTAGAATGTTATTCACTCAGAACTAACTTTTTCTCAACTTCTAAAGCTTTGGGAGTATTGGGTATTTCGCATAATTGAATTCTAAAAAACTTATTAAAACCATAGACCCATAAGCTTTTTATAGAAAAATAGTTTTAACATAATGTAATCGATTGAACCATAAGTATAATCAATTAATACAACATATGTAATCGATTAATACATCATTTAATCGATTAATCTGTTCTTGAGCTTTCTGAAAATTTTTCACGAACAATTTAATCTATTAATACATGATATAATCGATTAAGACAGATAAGCTCAAAGCTGTAAATAAGTCTTGGTAATCGATTACGCCTTACTGTAATCGATTAAGGCAAACTCTTCAGTTTAAACAAAATGAACTAAGTAATCGATTACGATTTTCAGTAATCAATTAACACAGATAGACACATTTTGAAATAACACTTGGTAATCGATTACTCAAGGGAGATAATCGATTAAAGTGTTCAACATTGCTTTTCCAGAAATAAGCACAAACATGTAATCGATTACATACCAATGATAATCGATTAAAGCAGTGCATAAAATGATTTTTCCAAAACATTAAGCCATGGGGTTTTTTTTTGTAAATGCAAACATTTTAAACTTATATTCTACATATGAATGCATGTGAATGAATTATGCAATGCAAGGATCACTAGGCTATGAACTTGAATCACTTAGACAATTACAAATGCCATCAAAATGATTGGGCATGTAAAAAGCTAAAACTCCAAGCCATCCTTGTTTCAATCTTCTTGCAGCTTCCTTTAAATCCAATAGATACGTCCTCAATTTCTTTTTATGGGGACCATCAGCCTTCCCAGTGGAAGGATCCACATGAATCACTGGTCTATCAACACTAATGGGTCTGGTAGCCAATGACCTCAATCGTGTTTCTTTCCTTGTCTTCTTCGCCGTAGATAGCGAAGGTGCTGACTGAAGGGGAGGAGGCGAGCTCGACGGTGTAGTCATGTTCCTGTTGAAAACAAAATTAAATAAAGTTAAGTGAAAAGTTAAGTAAGTTATGAAATTGTAAAAGTGGAAACAAGTTAATATAAAATAAAGATTACATTAAACGATGTTAATTAATTCCCCTTCATCATGATCATTATGATTTGCATGAACATCATCAACTTCTTCTTCCATGATGACGTTAGGCATTTGTGTAGACAAAGGAGTGAGACTAGTATCAAGAATTGAATCATCATCGTCAAGATTAAGACCAATGATTTTTCCATGTAGTACCACTGACCACCTTTCATCACAAGGATCTTAAACATAAAACACATGTTTAGCTTGTTCTTCCATGATCAAAGGTTCATTTTGATAAGCTAGCTTTTTAAGATCTACCAAAGTAAATCCCGAATCATCGGTTCGCACACCTCTATTGCTATCAACCCACTTATACTTGAAAACACACACATTGAATTTAACATAATTAAGCTCCCAGATGTGATGAATGACTCCAAAGAAAGGCATGGACGCCAAATGGGGATTGTGGTCATGCATAGTAGCAAAGTGCTGGGATTCAGCCCTAAGACTAACCCCATTGTTTTGCATTGTGCTCTTGTCATCTTGTTCTTTGGTGTAGAATGAGTACTTGTTGATATCGTATCCTTGTCAACTTCTAACATTTCTTTTAGCTCCATCTGCTAACTTCCTCATTGTTTCAGAGGAAGATTCATCACTAAATATTGTATCTTGAAACCAATTCAAGAAAGTCTTATTATGCTCTTTCAACAACCTATTGTTTGTCATTCTTGGATTACTTTCCTTGACTAAGGTTTCATGACGAACTATGTATGGTAGGACTTCATTACGGTTATTCAGTACATACAAATGAGCTTGTTGCAATTCCTGTAAATCAGGCGTTATAACATGCATCCCTCGCGAACCCTTACCTCCCACTCTATCATCATGCCAAGACTCGAGAAACCGAATAGGTTTTGCCTTTCAATGTGCTCTGAACAAAATTCTATAGCTTCTTCTACAATGTACCTTTCAACTATAGATGCTTCAAGACAGTGTAGATTCTTTGTATACCCTTTCAAGATCTTCATGTATCGATCGACCGGGTACATCCACTATAAATAAATGAGACCACACAATTTAATTTCCATGACAAGATGAACAAGTAAGTGAACCATTTTGTCGAAAAATGAAGGAGGAAAATACATCTCTAATTAACACAAGATAATTGCAGGTTCTTCTTCCAACTCATCTAACTTTACAGGATCCACGATTTTGCTACAAATGGCATAGAAGAAAAAGCATAGGCGAGTTATCGCATACCTTACTTTGTTAAGCAAAATGTCTCAAATCGCCATGGCTAACAGTTGTTGCATCCAGACGTGGCAATCATGAGACATTAAGCTAACTAGTTTCAAATCTTTCACATGCACAAAGCTCTTAATATTTGAAGAGTATCCCTGTGGCACTTTGACACGACGACACTGACAGAAACTTATCTTTTGTTTTCTTGACAAAGTGTGACATGCTGGAGGCAAGTATATTTTTTTACCATCAGACCTTGGATGTAACTACTCATGTATACCCATCTCAGTAAGATCTTGACGAGTATTCAAACCATCATTTGAATGTCTCATTTCGATGAATCATTAATGGTACAAAATAGCATTGCACACAAGTTGAATGTCTCATTTCAATACCCATCAAACACGGCAACGCCCTCATCCCACAAATTTGTCAAGTCTCCAATCAAGGGACTAAGATAAACATCAATGTCATTTCCTGGTTGCCTTGAGCCCGATATCATCATAGATAATATCATGTATTTTCTCTTCATGCACAACCAAGGAGGCAAGTTGTAAATGACTAGCAAAGCAAGTCGCGAACTGTGCTAAGTACTTAAACTTCCATAGGGATTCATTCCATCATTGGCAAGTGCAAGCCTAAGATTTCTTGGCTCTTCGCCAAATTTTGGATACAAACGATTAATCTTCTTCCACTGGAAGGAATTAGCTGGATGGTGGAGCATTCCATCACAGTTTCTCCCATCTGCATGCCATATAAGGTATTTTGCGCCATCTTCATTAGCAAACAAACGCTTAAACCTAGGAATGATCGGAAGATACCACAACACATTCGCTGGGGGCCTTTCTTTGTGCTTTCATCACTGCTACAATCGTCATCGTCCTTCACTTTGTACCGTGATACCCCACACCTAGGGCATTTATGCATTTCGTTAAATTCATTTCTGTACAATATGCAATCATTAGGGTATACATGAATTTTCTGATACTCCATACCCATCAGACACAATATCTTCCCGTATGTTGTCTACTGCTTGGCGTCTCCCATTCAAACAGTTTATAGATGGACATAAGTATTTTCCATCCCCATACGGTCGACTTCTTTCAGAGGCAAATTCCAAGAAATGTTCAATGCCTTCCTCAAACTCAGCGCTCATGCGACTTGCATTCATCCAACTTCGATCCATCTAATTAATAACTCTATGATACTCACAAAGTTATTCCATGCATGAAAACCTCACTTTTTTCATTCAAGGTATGGCCCTATCCCATTCAGGAAGTGTCATTTTTTAATAGTACATTCATACGTAAAGGTTAAATCTATTTTGTTAAATTTGATGAAATTTCGACAGCATTTTGCCTTGATCTCCAAGTACACGACATGAAAACGGTGACATTAATTCGACCACAATCAAGTGTGCACCAGAGAACAAAGTGAAATGCATTGTATCGAAATTTCATCAAATTTAAGAAAAGAAACTCAACCTATACATATGAATGTACTATAAAAAAATGACTCTTCTCAAACTGTCCAAACGGACAATTCAAGAATCAATACAACGATTAATCTAAACTGTCTGAGAGAATCATTGTATTGAATCTCAAACGGGAAACTAAGGTTCACTCATAATGAACATAAGTTTTGTATAAAGCAGTAGTCATTAATCACAAAAAACAAATTCTGGAGGCAAGTCGTTAGACATTCGTACCTGTGATGATCTCTATGATATCTCCAACAATGAAAGTCGTGATGCAGGTGCAACCAGGAAAAGGAAAAGCGCTTGCAACTTACATTGAACATTGAACATTGAACATTAATAACAGGAAAAAGGAAAATCATTTGATGAACCAACCTAGTGAAAAAAAATGAAAATCCATTTATAAAGAATTATCTTGTTACCTACTTTAAAATAACTTTAATTATTTTATTATTTCTACGGTACAATAAGTCAATTGATCTCTTAAGAATAACTTTGGAACATCTCTATAATATAAGTTGTTAATATATCTCTATAAATTTAACTACTTCAAAAGTTTGGTTGGTTGGTCAATATTGTATATGCATGAGTTTATGCCTATCCTATTACCTAGTTCCAACTTTTTCGGTGAAAAATTCACGTGTCCTAGAAGCTGTTAATGTAAGTGTCTCTTGTTTTTCTTTATCAATGAAAATTGAGGTTGAGGGTATAAAAATAGTAAAATGTACTGACTAGTGACTTTGAATATATCCTCTTTCTTAAAGGCCCCATCTTCATTCCTATTCACTCTATCCCGCTTCCTCCAAAGCCTTGGCTATGAAAGGCAACAGCACCAGTTCACAATCACTGGCCAGAGCTTCAATCACAGAATTGAAGCTACCATGGCCTAAATGGAATCCCACACTAGAGTGTTTCAGTACAAGCTGCTGCTGAAACCAACAGTGTGCACCACTCTCCTATTCTTCACTCTTTCCAAAAACCCTTTTGGTAATGCTCTCTCTAACTCAGCTTTGGCAGAGAGATTGGATGGGAAATTCATAACCAAAATGAAAGGTAAGCCACTGAGTTCTAAGCCACTGGCCACTTCTTTGATTTGATCAGCCTTGAAATTGCTCACTGCCAAAGGAAACCAGATAACAAAACTGGTTTCCCAAATTGCTTTTCTGTGTAGTCTAAGTTAGGATTTTTCTATTTCCTTGCACGATATAAATCTTAAAAAGCTACAAATATTCAAAATCTTAAAAAGCTACTTTTAAAAAAAGCATTAATAAGATTTTATGTTCCAATATCTTATCCAGAAAAAACCAAATGATAATCGAAAATAGGAATACAAGTTGTAGCAATAATTCCAAGGGACAGTAGTTTTAAGAATTGATACACATTACAAAAGACTTATCAGTTTCTTCAAATAAAAGGGAATGACCGGAAAGGATTCCACACAATCCAAACAAAGGAATATAGAATAAATGATCAAATCTTCAAATATCAATGTTAGCGAATGTTGTAAAAAACCAAACAAATATTTGAAACATTATCCAACATTTCAGAAGCAACAGTGCAAGAGAAGAGGGGTTAAGGATATTGTCATTATTGGTACAAATCAACAATATATAACCCTCAAAAAAAGAATAACAGATTGTCCTTTATTCCCTCAACAAGGCATGTTGCTCAATTATATTGGTCATGCTTTTAAACCATTATTTTCCTCCTCCCTTTACACATCCAACGTAGCAAAACCAAAAAAACAAAATAATGACATGGTTGGCATCAAACCCAAAAAACATGAAACGCAACCAACATGGCATATTTTCAATCATAATAAGCTGAAAACAATGTCACATTATTGCTCTCCATTCCAAGTAAAGCATAACAACTAATTCCAAGTGAAATCATTGTACCGGGAAACAAGTCCAGAGAAAGAGGAATCAATTTACTCAAAATGAGTATATAAGTTGTATACTTATAATATAAAGAAAAAAATGGAAATGAAACTAAGCAGAACAAGCTCTTTGTGGGTCGTGTTGCTATGCTTGGTTTTTCAGTGAGTAACTCTTAGCTTATAAACTCCTTAATTATATCCTCCAAAACAGGTCAAAAAACTCGATCTACCGAGAATCACACACTTTACTAACCACAAACTTTACTTATAATTTTTCCATATGCTAGCTTATAAAAAATTAGAACAGAAGAGAAAAGGTATAAGCTCTCTTACTTTTTGTTGCCTCTTCTTGATTGAAGATGGAGAGTCTTTGTTCCCTTAGGTCACGGTTTTGCTTGCAGAAGTAACTTTCATGGTTTCGTGAATGAATGGTTTTGTGAACGAATGGTTTGCCAAACATGTATACCTGGAGCGAGACTGAGAGAGCAACAATGAAGAGTGCGAGCGAGAGGAACGAAGGCTGAGAGAGCGACACCGGAGTTTCATCACACCGCTAGAGTGAGACAGCCACAAGAAGCTTGTTAACCGCCGCGACACTAAGAATGAGAGAGCGAGAGTGAAGAGAGTCAGACAATGAGAGAGCGAGAGTGAAGGGTTTGGGCGCCAAAAAACATTATATAAAAATTTAACAACATCGATTTTTCTGAAAGTCGATGTTAATGAACTTACTTATTTACAAAAATGTCATCGCGTATTTGTTAACATCAGTTTTATAGAAAACCGATGTTAAAGTAGCGATGTTAAAACTATATTTTCTAGTAGTGAATATGAGATTCAGGAATGACTGACTCTTAATGAGTTACATGATTAGCCGGCTCCATATGAATTTCTGGAATGATATATTCTTAATGAGACATAGGTTTAGCTAGCTCATTATGAGTTTGAGGAATGACTGACTCTTAATGAGTTACAAGATTAGCTGGCTGATTGTGAGTTTCAGGATTGGTTGACTCTTAATGAGTTATAGGTTTAGCTGACTTAATATGAGTTTCAAGAATCGATGACTCTTAATGAGTTGTTGGATTAACTGGCTCAATATGAATTATATGGATAGTTGGCTCCTTAAAGAGCTATAGGTATGATTGAATCTTTGTGAGTTACAAGAACAGCTGGCTCTTTGGAGAGCTATAAGAATGGTTACTTCTACATGAGTTATAGGATTATTTGGCTCACACTCGAAAGGTTTTAAGATAATCTTTCGTGTACAAACACATGCATAATATACTGTAGAATAAAATTTATAACCATTCCTTGTTTATGATTCTTAATGCCAGCACTATGGTTCATGACTAGGATGAGACGTAATACTTAAGAATCCTTATGAATAATATCACTGTTCCTAAACCTCTAAAGATATGTCTCTTCTACGGGTCATTTTTTTTTGTATCCTTAATTGTGTAAGATTATATTTAACTGGCCTAATCATGTTTCAAGTATCAAAAATACATATATGTTGCAATTATTAGGTTAGACACATGATCTCTTATAAATTTGTGTGAATGCTTTGATACCATGTTATTGATGATGAATCGAGACCAATGGCATATCGATGCACTTGTGAGGGTAGAGGTGTGGAGGCAATTGTCCCCACAAGAATTTTTATTATTTGAATGTGTAATAATCTTTTTTTTTTGCCCCCATTAAAAATAAGTATTTCCCCTATAAGATAATTTTTTTAAAAAAATGAATGTAAAATATAAAATATAAAAAAAGATAATGAATTGATACTTAATTTATTACTTATCCTTTTAATTATTAGGTTTCATTACTATTTTAGTTATCTAATTAATTTTTAGGTTCAATTTGATCCTCTTTTTTATTAAATCAATTTGGTCCCTTCATTTTTTAAAAGGTCCAATTAGAACATCCATTTTTTAAAATTAGTTAGTTTGGTCCCATATTCCTTCTATTATATAAAGAAAAATGAGATCAAAATTGATTTAGATTAAAAATAGTTAGTTTGGTCCCATATTCCTTCAATTAGAACATCCATTTGTTATTAGTCTTTATCAAATATTTTCTAAGTGACTAATACAAAAATAAAATAAAAATTATAAGGACTAAAATGAAAAATAGATATATTAGAAGGACTACAACAAAATAACAAGGACTAAAAAAAAATTTGTACTATTAGAGACTCAATGCAAAAATAAATATTAAGGACCAAAAACAAGATTCACTAACTTATAAAGGACCAAAAATATGTTTATTTTTTAAACCAAATTAGAACTATTTATTGTCTCCACTAATAAAAATTTCTATTACTTCAAAACATATAAGTACTTAATGGACAAACCACCTCCAACCAGATTGCCTCACTAGAAGAGATATATAGAGGTCATAACACAACAAGCAAACATAACTGTGGAGAATCCCCAAAGATGGTACTAATGTCGCCAGATCTCTCATTTGTTGTTGCTCTAGACTGTGACTCCTTACTCTTACTGCTCCTCCTATTCTCCATCATGAAGTAAACCATGCAAGATAAAAATAAAGGAGTGAGTTTTGTGATAACACAGAGTTATGTAGGAGAGATAAATCATAATATACTCGATCACAATTCAACTATGAAGGAAAGTATAAATTCAATTAAATAACTAAGATTTCAAACCACCCATGAATTATATTTATTTAAATGTTAACAGGTATAGGCTGTTCCCATTAGCTTCTTGATTCCAGTGTTCAAATTTCAAACAAACCTTAGGATTCATTTCACTATTTGATTCCCAAACCTAATAACAGAAAATATACCTTGGATATTAATGGGTTACATTATGCTATTTATTCGCAAAAAAATTTCCATCACTTTTGTAAAATCTCTTCCAAGTTGTCCCATATTAAGTTGAGATAGATTTTCAAAGATTAAGTTCTACCTCTGACTTGGCGGGTCCTGGCATAATCTGAAACATATCAACAAATTACAAATTAAAACAAAAGATCCAAAATGGCAAAGTACAGTTTTCACTACCTATATTCTTACAATAAATATAAATTAAACTACATTCATCCACTAATACCTGGAACACATCATCTTCTATGTTGCTGCAAAATTGTACTTCTAAATCTTGAGCCATGCAATCAATGTCCTCTTCTACATTGCCGCAGCTTCCTACTTCTCATTTTACATCCATACCGTAAATTTCCTCTACTACATTTCTGCAGGTAGCCCTTTCACAGCCTTTATCCATACCACCAATGTCTCACAAACTTCATGTACATGTCACATGCACAACACTTAGAATCATTCAAACATCTAAACTAACACAACTAAAACTACTTCATTGTTTCTCACAGAAGCACACAACTCACCTACAAATTCATGAAAATAAATTGTTCTTACCAAAATCTGAAAATTCCACGTGTGGACTAGATGTGGCTTTACTGGATCCTGAATCCTGTGTCGCCGGGAAGTGAGTAGGCTTTGCTTAGAGAAGGGACCTGCAAAACAAAGGAAAAACACTCTAACGCTCAAGTAAGTACATCAATTGTTAAAGAATGACTAAGTGTGAGAACTTAGCCTAAGATGAAAGACTTGAGTAATGCATTCAAGTATAGAGTAAGTATGGAGTGAACGTTGAGTTCGAAGTGAGTTGGAGAGAACCTAGATGGTTGTATTTATAGCGTGGAGTATGGGCCTTTGGCCATTGCTTATAGATAATCTGAAGATAATAATAACAGATAATAACAGACAGCTATCTAATTTCAAATAGGAGATAATGTGTACCTTATTGATATATTGTTACTTGTAGATAAGTAAAAATTAGTAGATAACTTGTTGGGATATTATATGATAAGGTGGTTGCACCTATTTGAATATCCTGGCATATTTGATATGCAATTAATGAGGAGATAATATTGCTGATGTTCGTGCTCCTGTAGAGAGTCATCGTCCGCGCTCCTGTAACGATGTTGATAAGGAACCCGAACACGCATGTCCGGGTTGGCACATGGAGGCTGAATGAGCGCCTATTAATGCGACAATGCTGACATGGAGGGTGTCCACATGTACAATGACCTTTATGAGATAACCACATATCATTTTACTATTTTGGACTGTACACAAATTAAAAAATGATTTATCTAAACCAGGGTCATATAACATTTTCAAGGAGAAAGGGATATGACATCTTGCTTCAGAATTTTATTTTGGGAGTCATTCAAAAAGGATTTGTTGCGAGAGTGGAAGAAAAGGGAGATCTACTAGGGAGGGTTTGAAGCAGACCCTAAGGGTTATTTTCAAGGAGAAAGGGATATTTTAGTATGGGACTATATTTTAAATATTCAAGATATTGTAGTAGTCATCTATAAATTGTGACTTGGGACGGTTTTATAAATAAATCAAGTGGCAAACTTGTTACTGTAAGAAAAGAAAAAGAAAAAGAAAATAACTCTCCAAGAATGTACCACTGAACTACCAATTATGGCTTGCTCATATTCACATCAAAAGCTGGATGGAAATTGATAGGCAGTACAAAGTTTTTATTACGAAATCCGGTTACAAATTTTGTGGGATGTATCAAATTCTATTCTTCATTGCAAATATTCACCATTCTTGGCATGCAAAAATTGATATTTAGTTTGCCATTAATGCTTATTGAGTTTATCTTTTTCACTATTATTGGCATGCAAAAATTCATATTTGGTCTCTCATCTTATAATTTCTTTTTTAATTTCAGTTTGCTCTTTTAAACTTGAAAAGTTATCATTTTGATTTCTTAAAGTGTCTTTAATAGATCAAGTTAGTTCTTTCAAGAGTTTACAACATTAACTTAATTGGGTCAACTTTGTAAAATGTGACAAACTGGGTCACTTCTAAAATAGACTTTTGTTACATCAATCAAAATTGATAATGTTAGTGTAAAAATTAACAAAAAAATCAATTTAGTCTAACAAGAGAATTTTAAGAGAGAAAATTAAAATTTTCAAAACTTAAAGTAAAAAACTAAAACAAAATAAAATAAGATAAAAAAATGTATTCCAACCTTTATTCTTTTACTAATCATTTATCCAATTTTGAAAAACAACTATATTGTTGTGTTATCATTGGTGCATAACATTTTCATAAGGGTGTTGAGATTCAATCCAAAAGAAAATCTCAACCAAAAAAGAATGAAAATCGATGAAAATTGTACTTTTTAAATTATTTTGGACCATTGTTTTGCATAATTGATCATTTTGGATCAAATTTCGGTTGGTGTTTACAAAATTGAATCGATCCAAATCAAACTGATAATTATTCTCTAATATACACAACTTATTATGCAACATCCTAGTTTTTTAGATTGGGAAGTTCAGAATCAAAAATAGTTTGTGCTTGTTTTTATATGCAATGTAGTAGCATTATCTTTAGTAAAATAATTAATATTAAGATATAAGACCATCATTAGATAATCAAGTGGTCTAGATTTTAAGTACCGAGTTTATGAAAAAGTGGTTTAGATGTAGAAAATCTTTGCTCAAACCATCAATCAACAAAAGTCAATTGTAACTAAAAAAGTCAAAGTAAGGGAAGTCCTCATTAATGGAAGTTTTGTAAATAGGGACTTTTTAAGGCTAAAATGATATATTTAGACTAATTAATGAAAGTTTAGAGCACTAATGTGTCTAATTATGAGAAATAATTAGTTTAATTAATAAAGAAAAAGGGAAATTAAGTTTCCACTCACTCTAATTATTTTTAGTTAGGCCTAATTAAGGGAATTGATAAATGAATCAATTACTCTAGGATCAACATGAAAGTTAGAGCTTAATTAATGAACTAAATAGAAGTTTAAGTCATTAAAAGTGATTAGGAGGGGGGAAAAAGGAAAACCAAGAAGACTCCACTAGTGTGCCATCTTCTAGACCTAGAGTCCTCTATAAAAGAGAGAGAAGCACTACCCCCTCCCTTATTTGTTGTTATGTCGTTTTTGAAGGAAAGGGAAGGAGTCTTCTTCTCTCTTGTTCTTGCTTAGTTGTGGTGTTGTGAAGTGAAGTGAAGAGCTCTAGGTGAGTTTTCCAAGCCCTTTCTCATGCTCTTCTTCATTCTTCTCTTCTCTACTCACTAAAGCCCTCATATTTCTCTTGGTTCATTTTTCATGTTTATGCTCTAGGAAGTGGTTATGGATTCAACCCATTCCATACTCATTTATTTGGTTCTTTGTGTCAACCTAGAGGTAAGGAGGAGTAATTGGTCACTTAGAACCTATGCTTTAATTGTGAGAAGTTAAACTTCATTTTGTGCTTTTGTATGTGGTTATGTGAAATTTGAAATTTTGTGCTCTAACCTTGTGAATGATACATGCTATATTTGTGAATTATGAGCACAAAAATGAATTCCTTGAACCCAAAAACCTAGAAAAATATATATGATATGTCTCATTTGGAGTTGTATAGCCTTTGGAAATTAAATTTTAAGTTAGGGCGAGTTATGTATCATACTCCTCTGTTTTCCAAAATTTTAAAGTTGGGGCTGGGATATGTGTTTATGGACCCCAAAATTGAAATCATTAGGTCCAAAAACCTAGGGTTAGATCTTAAATACATCCCATTTGAGTTAGTATAGCTTATGGAATTATAATTTCAAGTTTTGCTTTTTTTTTGGTAAAACCTTCTCTTCTTTACAATATCTTGTATCATTACTTATGACTTGAGCATGTATGATTTATTTATGTCATGAATGTTTCTATTTTACTCTCCCCGACTTGAAGTTTTACCACGATAAGCAATTATTATGATTTATTATGCATGTTTTAAAAAAAAAAAAAGTTGAGTTTTAAGAAATTGGAGTAGAAAGTCTATATTTTTGACAAAAATTTCATCTACCTTTTCTAATCTTTTAAGTTAATAATAAAGAAAACTTGATATCATCTTTTCATTAAGGAAATCAACGGGTTATTTTGAAAGTCTATATTTAAGAGTGTTACATATTATGTGTTTCACATGTAACTGAACGATATTTTTATCATACTTTTTTCATGTATCCAATCAAATAGAAAAATTACATATGCTTCATTCTCCTCAACTTTTATTTTAGGCTTAAACATGTTTTTATTCCTTTAAATTTGGGTAATTGTTTTTTCAGTCCTTAAAAATAATTTGGTTTTTAGTCCCTCAAATTTATGAAAATCTACTTTTAGTCCCTTTTTGTTCAAATTGTTCATGTTTCACAATTTGTAATGATTTGTAACTTGTCAAATTTTATTTTTTAATTTTTTAGAAAACAATTTCTAACAATTTTAAACCGTCAAAAAAATTTGACTCATATGTTTTGGTGGCCATTTTTTCACATATTTTGCTGGTATTAAAGAGGAAAAATACAAAAATAGATGTAAAATCTTTGCAATTTTGTATATATTCTGACTATTTTAAACTGTCACAAATCATTTTTAAAGAAATTAAATTAAAAGAAAATTTTGATGGTGACAAGTCGTCACAACTTATAATACCATTAACACAGGACTAAAGGTATCTTTTCAAAAATTTGAGGAACTAATAAAATAAATTCTTTTTTGAAGGACTAAAAAAATAATTACCTAAATTTAATTTGAAGGACTAAAAATATATTTAAACATTTATTATTTATTTTAAGTATATATATGTACATATATATATATATATATATATATATAATTGTCTCTTTAGAATAAGAAACCATGTTGTAAAATAATTAATAAATTGATTGACATATGTCTTTTTTATGCTTATTTTAAAAATAATGTTCAATATTTAAAGAGTAATAAGAAATTAAAATATAGTAAGGATATATCGCAAAAATCAAGTTATCGAATACAAATCATATTTTAATAATAGTTCGGATCGAATCAGTTTTTTTTTTTTAGATAACAATCTAATCATATCTAAACTGAAACATAGAATATTTAAATCTTTTGATCAACTGAGTAGTTTTTTAACTCAAAATTAATCCAAACCAATTTGGAAACACCATCCTTTAATTTTTAACTGTACAATTCCCAAACCTTGATTGAAGTTAATCATACTATACATAAACACTTATGTAAATAGTTACAATATCACGGATACACGACTCAAAATTGAATTGAAACTTAAGTAGGACCTAGGTATATGCTGGTAATACTAGCTAGCTAGGATAGGATGATTGCGAGGGCGAGGAAGAGGCGCACACAAATAGTTCATGGTATTGGGTAAGATTTACTATTACACATGCATCTATACGACATAGGGCATGACTCAGATTCGTCCGTGAGTGAGGCACAAGCAAAGCTAACCGTTATTAATCTACAAGGGGAGCATGAGCCACAAGCGTGCATGCAATCTGGTAATCTTGAACCTGCAATTTGAAGTGTTCTGCCCCTCCTACTTCCAATATTGTCCATTGTGCTTGAATGTTTAAGTTGATCGTTATCATGGTGATGATCAGCTATGCCAACTGCCAAACATAAAAATGTTACAATCAATGTGAATAAGAGATGTGTAGTATATTACGAATCTGAAAACCAACAATATATACCAATTAAAAGAAAAGAAAAGAAAATTACACTTTATTTTGCATTCTCATGTTCTTATTTTTAAAAACTTGATCACCTTAATTATGTGTCAATCTAAACGCAGGAAAGAAAATGAAAGTATTCGAATTAATTGTTTTTATAATGCACGCTTTTCCATGTTTTTCATCAAGAAAAGACTATTGGTTGTTGAATATTTAAAAACAGGACATGTATCTATTCATGTAGGTCATACAAAGTAGCAATGCTTAAAGTAATGGAATTGAAAAAGAGAAGGAGACAAAAAAAAACTTTTAGTCTCTAAATGGACGATATGATGTAAAGAGAACTGTAAAAATGAAAAGAGTAAATTACATTCGTATTCCATATGATTTTCTCAAATTGCACTCGATATCCCTCCCTTTTTATACATTACTTTTATCCCTCTTATTGATGTCATTAAATAACGTTAATTGAAATATCAGAACAGACGAAATTGTCCGTTAAAGTAAATTATACTCATACTCCTTGTGTTTTACTCAAATTACACCTGATACCTCTTCCTTTTTATACATTATTTTTACCCAACGACGTCAATGTCCAGGGAACCAGACGCATTAGTGATGGTGACCGAGCTATGGCGGGGGATGAGGAGGTGGTGGAGGTGGATATGGTTGTGGCAGTGGCGGTGGTGGCTACAGTTGTGGTTGTTGCTCTGGCAGGAGTGACTGTGTCTGGACGTCGTGTTAGTGAACGAGGACGACGATGAGAAGGAAAAGATGATATTGTCGTAGGAGAGGGGGAGGAGGAGAAGGAGGTGGTGGTAGTAAATAAAGAGGGGTTGTTGAAAAAGAGGATTTGTAAAACCCAAGATGTGATTTTGAGGAAGAAGATGAAGATATTTTAGAAGTAAATTTTCATTAAAAGTCATGTGACCAACATGTACCTACTTTCTATTAAATTATTAAACGATGTTTAGGAGAGAAGAGATTTGCGTGTAATGTGAGTTAAACAATTAAAGAATATTTTTTGTAGGATACAAAAAATGAGGGATATCAAGTGCAATTTTGGAATAAACATAGGGAGTGTGAGTGTAATTTACTCAAATAAAAAAATTTAGGACAAGAAAGAACTAAAAGTGAAAATCGCAAAAAATTTAGAAAATAAAAATATAATTAATAAAAAATTAAAATAATAAATGAATATTATTATTGTTATTATAAAATAAAATAAATTAAGAAAATTATTCCTTTTATGTTATTTTTCTTACACATCTTTTATACAAGGCCAGATAAATCAGTGTAGAATGGGAGTAGAGATAATATAAAATTAAAGGAGTGTGAAAGATTTTTTTTTTTTTTATCTGTTATTGTTTAGATTCTCCCTGGCCCGGCTAACAATATCTAACTCGTTTAGGATTAAGAGGCCAAACATACAGAGGAGAAAAAAAAAAAAAAAAAAAAAAAAAAAAAAAAAAAAAAAAAAAAAAAAAAAAAAAAAAGCGTCCTTCAAAGAAACCATGGCCCGTCTGTTTTAACTTTTTGTTGATTTAGACAGAGGGAACAATGAGAAATGCCGATGGAGGAAATAGAGAGTTTAGTAGTTACATACTTCCTATGAATACATACACCAAATTTAAAAATATATCATGTTTAAAAATAGCACTACCATGATTTTGAAGAAGCAGCATACTTGCACTTGGCGAACCCAGTTGTGTAGCCAAGATGCTAGCGGAAAAAAGAAAAGGCACGAGACATGTTGCAATGCAACGAGAAACTCTCATTGGTATTACTAGGTCAAGATAAAGCAAAATGCAAATGGTGATCTTTGATGCCAAGAGGGAGACCCCTATATATAACGGTCAAAGAGACAAAAGGGCAAGCTAAAACAAATAGGGGAGAACGAGGGTACGTATTGAAGTGTGTCACAGACATTATAGGGTGCAGTGGTAAAGGTCACATGATAAAGGGTGATCGAGCTTCATTGCTTCAAATTGGCTCACAAGATTTTTTATTTTGCTCTGAATCGCCCCTGCACTTCAATGTTGTGTGGCATAGAGTAACGGAATCTTGTGCTCTCAATGGACGTGGCACATGAGAATAGAAAATCCCAGAACATTTATAATCAAACATGATTTAATAGACAATATAACCTTTTTGGCCTTTTCTTCTTTCATTTATTTTATTTTATTGCATGTTTTTCTTTTTAATTTAGACTGTGTAATATGCTTTTGTAATTTTTGTATCTCTGTTTACATTTTTATTCAGGTTTTTACAAATTGAATTGGTTAAATTATTTTAAACCTTTTTTTAGTTCGAAAATCGTTTACTCAAAATTCACGAATCAATACATTATATTTGATCAAAATTTAAATAATAATAATAATGATCTCTAATTTCACTCTTCAAACTTCCATATCACATTTTATAAAGTTCTTAAGTTTACCAAGTTTGTATTAAATTATTGACCTTAAAACTTTTGAAATTACTTTATATCTCAAATCCATCGTAAAATAAAATAAAAATATCTGGATAAAAAAATAGTTTGAGTTTTAAACAGAAAAATATAATAATATGGCCAAATTTATTTAATTTTAAAAAACTCAAAATAAATTATTTTTAGGGGAATCTCTCTAAATAACTTAAGAAATTAAAATCACATATTATGTTAATTAAATCACAAAAAAAATATCACAATCATCAATTCATCATTGATGTTGATGTTGATGTTGTTGTTGTTTGGAGTAGGTTTGAAGAAAAATTAATTTGCAAGGGACCGATTTGTGTGATGTTTGCTAATGGGCTATAGGGGTTGTGAGTTCTTGGGCTTCGTTGATTCCGTGGTAAATTCCGTACCTTGGACTAAATGTGATCGCATTTATGTGTGGAAAGAGAGAGAAGCTATGCTTTTGGTTTACTAGTGCCTAGTGGGCGTCTAATGGGTGACATCACACAGTATTTTTTAAGATTGATGGATCATCTTGGGTTATTTTTATAAATAAAATATTAATATTTTTTTTAAATTGGCAAATAAATTAATATGAATATTTTCTAAAACAATTTACTTATATGAATCTCTTTTGATCATTTTTCGGTCAAACTTATATATTTGATTAATAGATTAAAACAGAACATAATATTGTCTAAAAACATGTAATATGTCATGTTATTCTTAAACCTCCAAATATTAATTTTGACAGTTCAATGATCAAAAGAAATTCATGTCGATAAATTATTTTAAAAGAAATTTATATTGATGTTTATTTATAAAATTGACTCAAAATGGTCAATTATTATTATTTTATCATCTCCATAAATATCTTTTACTCTCTCTTTTTTTCTTTTCATTTTTCCAAAAGAATCATTCAAGATAGAAATTGAAAAATGAAATCTCTCCCAATAAAGTAATAGGTTGTGGACTTATAATTTTGAAGATAAAATAATGCAAGCTATTTTTTAACATATTATTAGTTGTGAAGTTTTTATCAACTTTATCAATAACTAATTTTTGTTGAATAACCTAATTGGTTATTTTTAGTAAAATCTCTTCGCCTATTCATATTTTTTTCCATTTACAAAGGTTTAACCAAAAATCCTAGTTAAGAATTAGCTTTCAAAAAGTATATTCGGCAATGTTAAATTTTTAACAACCTCTAGAAAGTATTTTCCACTTAAAAAAAAAAAACTTTCTAGAAAAAGGATATTTTTGGAGAAAAAAAATTAAATCAATTTGGTTTCTCATTTTTTTTCTTAAAAACTGGCTTTCGAAAAATATTTTCCATAATGTTAAATTTTTAACACTTCAGAAGGTATTTATTTAGAGTGTTAAATATTTTTTAACACTTCTGAAAAGTATTTCGAAAAATGTTATTTTTGAGAAAAAAATAGATATATTAGTAAAGTTGGAAGGTGTAGATAACATTTAATTTTGACTTTAGTGGGCCCAAGGATTTACACTACCGGTGATCACGATAGGGTATCTACAAAATTATAGTCTCGTAGTAGTTTATTAATAATGTTTTGACGAATAATTCATTAAAAGGCTTTCATAGGTTAGAGCACCCGTTTAGTAAGCGCGAGGTCATGAGTTCGATTCTCAATGAAAGCAAAACAATAGGTTTTTCCAATATCATTTTTCACTTGCACCCTCCTTAGCTCCTACCAAGAACACAACGTTTTTTTTTTTCATGGATTAATTAAGTTTTTCGAAAGAACTAAAAACCTTTATAAAAAAAGTTGACAGACTTTTGACCGAATAAATTTTTGTTTAGAAACTAAAAATTAAATTTCTAAAAAATAAAAAATTTTAAGCGGTCAAACTCTTGTTTAAAGACTAAAATTAAATATCATAAAAGTTTAGAAACTAAAAACTTAATTAACCTTCTTTTTGATAGTAAAATATATTTTTCATCATATAATTGATATTGAAGTTATGAAAACCATGGACCCTCGTTGAGAACTCAATCTCTCCATTGAATAGAATCCAATAACCAAATATTTGAAGGATAATTGATGCAAAGCTCGAGCTTGCCTTTGTACACATATCTGATTCCTCAAATAATTTCCACCATGAAGTCATAAACTACCACAAACAAGGAGCAAATACAATCTCATTCTTAAGATTTAGATGCAACAGAATGTTTCTGCCCATGTGTCTTGAAAGTGACCATAAAAAATAGGAAACATGTTCTGTCTTTATTTTGGAACTTTGGACTAGAGTGTACACGGCCAATACAAAATATGGTCGTGGATTTTATCCCAAGACACCAAGCTTTTTCTGCCATGTACACTTGTGATTTTTATTTGGTTCAGAGTTTTCATCTTCATGTATGTCATCAAAGTATGCAATTTTCATTCTGGGTGTTTCAGGCATGCCATTTGGGATGTCCTAGTAAATGAAGATTCTTGGGATTGGTAATCTATTTTAATTGAATATTGTCTTCAGAGCTACCATTCCTTCTAGTAGTGAATGAAAGAACTCAATCGAGAGTTTCACAAAACCTTTTATGTTCAAAACAAGATTTGTCTTAGAAAACTGAAATCGTTTAACTCATTACTCTATTGTCATTTGTCAACACAAAAACAGCTTACTAGGATCTAATTAAGAGATGTTGGAAATAAATTAAAACATAATGAAATGTTCAAAATAGATGGAAATTTTCTACAGTATATACAAGCTACAACTTTGATTCTGACCTCAGTGAAATAGTTCTGTTTCAGATGCTAATTAGCAATAGCACCCTCAAAGTATCACTCCTATATGGTTTGTAAGAAAAAGGTTCACATCATAGTCTCTCAAGTTGTTGGTTGAAGTTTTCTTGAGCTATTTCATTTAATAACATGAGTTTCTCATCTTCTAGTACACTATAGATGCTCAGGTTTTTCCTCAACGGCAAGTCCACGTAATTGCCAGCAAATAGTTCCACATTTATAATGTCAAACTCCCTTCCATATCTCTCTATGAACAAGTTTCTTATCAGATGCAAAAGTGACAATTCACCACATCTTGAAGAAGCATATGTGAGACTTGCAATTGCCACAACAACATTTGTAGGCAAGTAGTGTACAGAACTGCAATAAAACTTACAGCAAAGTTATATATATCACATACACAGAATCCTGCATATAAATTGAGGTAACAAAGTCTGATGCAAGTACCTGCATTTGCTAATGAAGGACATATTGGTGATGAGGCATTCACAGAAATTATCAATTAGATCATATGCAGTATATAAACATGTGTCTTTATACAGCTGATCAACCTAAATTTTAAAGGGAAATATAAGCAATCCAAAACATATATTAACTTGTTGATTAGAGATTCAGAGGGAACAACTAATTGTAAAACAATAGCAATGTATCATAGCAACAGTCAATGAACATGGCTTGATATATTTTTTGGGTGCTCAAGTATCTTCCAGCCGAGAGTCAGAATAATTAATCCCTCGAGGTATGAAAATCTATTTAAAGGACCCACCTCTACCAACAGATACTATTCCATACACACAAACTTAGGAATTAAACCCGTAACCACCTGCTTAAAGGGCATGATTTTCTTTAAATCATAACACACCATGTTGGTGCTTGATTTTATATATATATATATATATATATATATATATATATATATATATATATATATGTATATATATATATATATATATATATATATTAACATTAAACATAACTTACCCTAGAAAAAGCACTCTCTAACTTGTCAATTTGGAGCAGCTGAGCAATATCTGCACGAGATTGCACAATAATAACATGCCTCCTATTCTTTTGGATACTTAGTTGAGCTTGAAATTGCATTATCAGGTTCTCGCTGCAAAGTTGAAGAGTAATAGACACCAGCTTGAAATTGTTACAGGTTTGTTATTAGGATTTTTCTATACATCTTGAAATGTATGATCAACTCATGTAATTGATCCACATAAAACAAAGATTCTCAGCAGAGAAAAGATCTATAGAAACATGAAGGCATCATTTGGTAGTGTTGACTAAAATAGTTATGTACATAGTATAGTTCTAAAGTTTCCATTTATTTATGTAAGAAAAGATCAGAGAAAGAAGAAGCTGTAACTCCAAAGGAGCTAGCCAAATAAAAGGGAAAAGGCACACTATTTGGCATCATCTTTTCAATACTTCAAAATTCATTATTTGATGAAATCTCATGTTGGATGCCCCAATTCATCCTCAATATAAATATAATCAATGGGTCTGCTTTGATACAAGATACAAGATTTTTAATTTGAGAGCTTCTTTATTGAAAATATAATTTTATTTTATTAGAGAAGTTCTCAAAAGCTGTAAAGTACTTTTAGATTCGTAAGCAAACAGATTCATAAGCCTTATCTTACTAGGTGATGCTCACTACATGAATCATCAATAAAAATTAAAATTATTGATTTTCACAAAAAAAAGAACATGAAAATAAGCCAACTTATCTATCTTTGGGATGTGATATATCATTTAACACATAAAATGGGCACAAGTACATATATATACATACATATCCTAACACTAACATCTTGATTTGAATCTCAGATTTCTAATTCAATAAACATGGCTACATATGAGGACTATGCAGAAAACATCTTAAAGTACCACTTGAAAGATTTCTTCCACCCACCGACTCTGACACATACAAGACAATCACGAATGGCATATGACCACAATGGTCTAGAGGGTTTTTTCTTTTCAATTTGCATGGTGAAAAACAAACTTGGAGAAGTAAAGTGAAGAAGAAACCCAGTAATATGGCTACAGATTTAAGGAATAAGACTCTGATTCTAGCTATCATCTCTCAACTTATTTAAATAACTACATTACTTTTCCTAACATCATGGTTAACAAACAAACCGAGGTTATGACTTTCCAGTTGGACAAAGATTATTTGACATAGATGAGAGTGAAAAAGAAGACAAAGATAGAAATATGTAAAGTCTGTTAAAAACTAGGAATATAAAAAATGGATAGAAAATATATGCAACAATATGGGAATGGCTTTTTTGTTTCCCCATTACGGTGGCTTTTCATTTGTTTATATAAACGGTCAATCAAATTAAAAATAAAATTACTCGGTGATTATAATTGTGATCAATACGCCAAAGTCCCCACCACCTAGAGTGACCAATTTAGATAAAAATAAATTTAGCGAATCTATCGTTACTAGGATTAACCTTAACCTTATAAAATCAATATTTTCAATGAATATATAAATGTACACTACTATAGAAGGAAAATTTACAAGTTGATGCATTATAGAAAGAGGAAAACGTCAGTCATCTTTAGTCGTTTCAAAAGACACATCAAGAAAATGTTCTATATAGCATCATTCAATCTCCTAATCTTTTTGTCTTGAATCCGTCCTTATCTTATGAATTGAAGAATGAGAAGACTTTTGGGGTTAATTTTGTTGTTTATTAAGGTATGTAACTTTTCGTGCATCAAGTATAGTCATATACTAATTTTGAATATGCTCTCATCTATTACAAAATGGTTACAAAAATGTTAACGATATATTTTCTTTTTAAGATTTTCTTTATGATTAATTAGAATTTAATAAAAATCACCATTTTTAATATATTTTATTTCTCATTTAATGATTTTTTATTCTGATTTATATTAACTGAGAAGTAAAACTTACTAATTGATAATTTTCAATAAATTCTAATCAATAAATTCTTTGAGGGAAAATGTCATAAAGAGGAGGGTGCTTTAGCATTCCTCAAATGGTTATATTACACTATCATTTTTTATTTTAAAAATTATATTTTTCTAACGTTAGAGTTTCCGCCCCCTCTTTTTGGTATATAATAAACAACTGTAAACAAAAAAAAAAAAAAAATAGACAACTAATTTTAAATCTTCATTATCATCTTTGTGACTTAAGAAGATAAAATAAATACTCTAAGTTCCAATGCTGTACCTTATAACTTTTTGTAAGAGCACTTATATTTATTGAATTATATTCATATTATTTATGCATGCATAAAATACTTTTATGTATATTTTGTGGAGAATTAACTAATCATATTGAAAAATTAAAAATATCATCAAACAGTTATTTTAAACTAAATAATAGGACAAATAATCATTTTATGTTTTTAACGTGTGTCTATCATTAAAAAATGTATAAAAAAAATACTAAGGTACTAATTAGTAATATATTTTTTTTTATCAGCAAGGGTGAGTGAGTTAACTACTGAATCCCATGATCAAACAGAAATAATAAGTAAATTGGCCGACTTGGAAAACAGATCAAACAGGAAAAAGAAAAGTTGATTACAGAGAACCAAGGAGTCAAGAGGCAAGGGTGAGTGAGTTAACTCCTGAATCCCATGATCCATTAAGCCATCATTACTTCTTTTGGATTTCTCTTTCCACGACATAACTTTTTAGATATATATTCACTAACAATTCAATTTCTTTTTATAGACATTGCCTATCTATAAATATCACCTCAATACACTAAAGTCACAATATATACTAATTAAGGGATTTGTTGCATACATATATCCTCAGATAAATTTCTTCAAACTTGACAATTTTCATCACATGTAAATAACCAAGGTCAACTTCTTTCTTGCTCAATCAGAATCAAGCAAAGGGTAACTATTAGCTTAGTTGACATATATGAAATGTTCAAGCACATACTTATTGGCTTCAATATTCATGTATGGGAAATATAAGAAAAGGGAACAAAACAAGAAATACTAATAACTAATGCCCTACCGTGTATCAAAAAAACAAATCTTAGCACCAAACATATTTCTGTATTTGGGTTCATCTACCACTAACTCCAATTAATTTGCATTAAAGGTGTTGTTGATGTTGATGTGTATAAGAAACAATCATTAGCATGCAAAAACCAAAGCAGAACTCCACACATCTAGTTTAGGGCTAAAAAACATAAGTAACAATTTTCAATATCAATACATTGGGTACATCCCCCAACATTTTGCATCCTCCAACTTTGACCTATCCTTCACCATATGTACCTTCTTCACCTTTCGCTTCCACCTTGATGTTATTGACCTTGCCAGTACAGTATGAGTATCCAATTTCTGTTGAAACATATACCAATCTATGATTTGACAACTGAGTGATTGCAGCGAGTCTGTCATAGGTAACAAAGTTTCTCATAATTAATATATTTTTATGTCTTCAATTTGCTTTTGATGCTTTAAATTTGGACAAAGTTTGCTCTTGGTCCCCTAAGTGATTATTTTAGTCCTTCTAATTCGGAAATGACCCTTTTTTTTGTACTTTTTTGGGAGACTAAGGGTTTGTTGGGATAAATTTCTAAAAAAAAATAGAGAAGAAAATAACAACAAAAATGAAATAAGTTTCTCAATAAGTTGAAATAGTTTTTGCACAAATTAAAAAAAAAAAAAACTTTTGAATAAGCTATATAATATGAGAAAGTTTCTACATGTAAGCTTATACATAACCTAATTTTAGTTTATAGAGAAACTTATTTTATTTTTTCTTTTTATTTCCTTCTTCTCTAAGTGTTTATGAAAAATTTTCTCCAAATGTAACTTAAAATTGAAAACAATATGAACACACACAATTAACCAAGAGGGAAGTAAATTGATTAAAATAGTGTCTTTAAAAAATTCTTTAAAACAAACAGCGGATTTAGGATCGTATCACAAGAACACCCTTTTTGAAAAAGAAACTTTCAGTCAATCAAGACTCACCCTTCACAGAAAGCAATAGCAAAAAAAGTTTATCTGTTGATCTTGAAATGATTATCCTACAGAGTAGCAATCAATGACAAAAAGACGAGATTAAGAAAAAGTATACAACACCAAGAACTATATTGGTTCACCCGTCGACAAGAGAAGCTACATCCAATTTCTTCTAACCAAACCTTGGCTAGAGTTCCACTATCAACAAAATCTATTCTTTACAATCTTATAAAAGATTACCCTTTTATCAATCCTAAATAAAGAACTAAAACCTAAACACCTTTTAGACTTCTAATGATCAAGACATAGAGAAACTCTTCTCTACTCTTCCCTCTAGAGAACCCCACTCTAGACAAGCTTAAAGAACCCTTTTGGAATAACAACTAACAAACTATAATGTAAAAATGAATTACAACCAAATTTTTAGAGGAGAGATACAACCTTATGATCCAAAGAATGCAAATGCAAATGTTTACCAATCTGAGATCAGGTTGAAAGAAAGCAAGTTTCAGACCAAGCTCTCCAAGAAACTCTTTTGAAATCTTGTCCACAAGGAATTCAATCAATGAAGCATGAAGATCTTGAATTGTAGGACAAGAGCTTTGTTACTCAATGTATTTTCTCTCAATTCAGAAGCCTTTTGAAAATCAGTGAAAAGTATTGTCCCCCGAGTGTGCATAAGTATTGTCCAGTGTTGATGGTGATAACCTCGACAAGTGTGAGGAATGTAAGTGTGTCAAGCTTGTCAAGCCCCCAACCTAGACAAATGTTGTCCGAGTTGCCATTGTTGAATTGTCCAGGAAGGACATACTTTGTTCTCTAGGTGAGGTCGGACATACTGGGCAAGTGAGATGTCTATGATGGACAATTTTACCCTTATTTGATTGTTGGAGGATGTATTAAAGGTGTACATTACACTTGTCTTTTGCCATAGGTGGTGTGGCATATGCATCGTACTCGTGCATACGTGTCATTCGTGGAGTGGGCATGTACGAAGTCGTGAGTTAGTGGATGAGTGGAGTTATGTCGTGGCCCAGATTTCAAGGGAGTCATTTCAAATCCCACCAGTAACTGAAAGGTCGTACTCTAATTAAATGGAGTGGACGTTTGACGTTTTTGTCACCGCCATTCTTGCATTCTTGACTTTCTTCTATCCATAATCTTCTTTGCTCTCTTGGTCTTCTTCTTGTTTTCCCTTTCTCACTTCAAGGTACAGTTTCTTTCATCAATAATGTCTGTCTCCCATCTTCTATTGCGCTTTGGGTCTCGGTGGTAGTGATTCAGGGGGCTCAATCGAGGAACCCTTGATGCGCGAGGTCATTTATGTTGGTGACTCCTCAAAGAAAGAAACCCACCATGGAACTTCTGACAGTGAGTCCTCCACTTCGGGGAGGAAGGGGAACTCGCGCCATGATGGCAAGGGTACTTCTCGCCTTCGTCAGAGGGTGCGACAGTCAGCTGCCCCTCGGGCTGAGGAGCCTTTGTCGATCACAATCATTGTTCCTCCCTCTGCTTCAGGAGGAGTGAACAAAAGTGGGGGTGGAAACATAGGGGCCTCAACTCGTGTGCTATGCAGTCACATCACTGGGTCGTTGTCATTCTTCCTGTCGTCATTGGCTATAAGTGGGTGAGGGACGATGTCCTAAAATATAAATCTTCTATCACCTCAATGGTGAGCTTTGTTGCTCTTCATCGTCAACTTAGGTTGACAAGCCTTGAGGACTCCTGCAAGGTGATTGTCGAAGCTTGTGGGAGTGATGATCTTCCTTTCTTGAGGGCGGCACTAGATG
>PYAF01002746.1:700085-725183 GCA_007407185.1 Glycine tomentella
TCACCTCAATGGTGAGCTTTGTTGCTCTTCATCGTCAACTTAGGTTGACAAGCCTTGAGGACTCCTGCAAGGTGATTGTCGAAGCTTGTGGGAGTGATGATCTTCCTTTCTTGAGGGCGGCACTAGATGGTCGCCTTTCTTTTTCATGTACTGATGCCTCTTTGAGGTGTTGGGTCTGCTTTTTCCTCTATCTCCCTTCCAATATGCTCTTCTTGAGCACTTAAATGTGGCCCCCTCTCAACTTCACCCTGACAGTTAGGCGATGTTGAGGGCGTTCGAAATTCTTTGTCTTTTCTTCAATATCCAACCTAGCGTGTCGAGAGGGATGAGCTCACCAAGAAAATGGCTGCCCTGGAAGCCCGATTGGATGAGGGCAAGGCTGCCAGCAAGGAGCTTGAAGAGGACTTGTCCATCTACAAGCGAGAGGCAATGGAGTAACACGAAAAATGTTTTCTCAAGGCCGGGTTCTTCGCTAAGGACCTTGACTTAGGTCTCTTTGACCCTTTCAAGGACGTGAAGGACAATGTTCTGCTTAACGAAGAAGAGATTGCTTCAGCCAAGGAGGGTGCCAGTGATGAGCAACATGATGGGGCAAATGTCTAGGCTGCCCCTTTCTCTTTGTTTTGTTTTGTTGATTTGAGTCATGAAGGCTTTGTAATCATTGACAATCATTTTTAATACAATTGTTATTCTTTTATTGACAAATACTTCTTTGTTTATTCTATGCTTTGTATGTGGTTGTTTTTTATTTATGTGCTGCTTCATAATACGCCTCTTGTTTGAGGGTGAGTAGCTGATCCTTGGGCCTTGTTAGTCAAGGTTCCAAAGGAGTGAGCATACCAAGAATATGTCTTGGATTTTGTCCCCCAAGGGTGGACCTTGGATTTTTGTGCACCAAGGGTGGTCCTTGCAGTTTTTTGCTCTTGTAAACTTGTACTCCTGCAAGAATAAAGTTTAGGAATAATAAAGTGTGTCAAGGGTAGACCTTGCGTACCTTAAATTTCCGCATGGGGAAACATAGCTATGAAGAGGCTCACCAAGGGTGGACTTGGGTTTGTCGAGCCTTAGAGAACGAGGTTCACCAAGGGTTGACCTTGGGTTTTGCAAATCATTGGAGACCGACTAGTGATGCCTACGTCTTGGATTTTGTTAAGGCTCACCAAGTTTGGGTTTTAAGAACCTTTTAGAGAATCGAGCAAGGGGCAGCCCTAGATTTTGTTAGAGGTCTACCAAGGGTGTACCTTTGATTTTAAGAACCTTTGGAGATTACCAAGAGATGGTCCTGGATTTTTTCGAGGTTCACCGAGAGTGGATTTTAAGCACCTTTTAGAGAATCGACCAGGGGGCTGCCTTGGATTTTGCTGGAGGTCCACCAAGGGTGTTCCTTGGGTTTTAAGAACCTTTGGAGATTACCAGGAGCTGGTCCTGGATTTTGTCAAGGTTCACCAAGAATGGGTTTTAAGAACCTTTTAGAGATTACACGAAGTCTTAGATTTTATTGAGGTTCACCAAGAGTGGATTTTAAGAACCTTTTAGAGAATCGACCAGGGGGCTGCCCTAGATTTTTGTGGAGGTCCACCAAGGATGTACCTTGGGTTTTAAGAACCTTTAGAAATTACCAGGAGATTGTCCTAGATTTTGTCGAGGTTCACCAAGAGTGGATTTTAATAACCTTTTAAAGATTACCAGGACGCGCCCATTCTTATTTTGGTGAGGTTCACCAAGGGTGTACCTTGGGTTTTAAGAACCTTGGAGAGCAGTCAGGAGCTAGTCTTGAGTTTTGTCATGTTCCTGCAAGGTTGACACAAGTAGATAAAATTTAAAGAGAGATATGTTTTATTCAATATAGTATTGAGTGCATATTCCCTTTTATTCTTCCAATGTGCCTCATTACAACCTCTCAAGTCAAAACCCTACTTTTTTATTGGGACAAAAAACTCGAGTAGGAAAAAGAGTATGTTATTCGATCTTTGATATGTTAACTGAAGTAGAACTTCAAATGGGTAGCATTCCATGTTCTTGGAATGGCTTTACCATCTAGTTCTTGTAATCTTTAGGCTCCATTGTCCATGCTTGTGACTATCCTGAATAGGCCTTCCCAGTTGGGTCCAAGTTTTTTCGCGCGGGAATCTTTTATGGATTCACCTCGAACTCACCACACGAGGTCACCTGGCTAGAAGGTTCGAGGTTGAACCTTGGTGTTGTATTTTCTTAATACTCAGAGTTTGGTAGCTTCCTCTCTGATTCTGGCCATGTCTTGCATTTCATCTTTGATTTTTAGTTCTACTCTTATGTTCTCTTCATTATGATGTTCTTGAAACAACAATCTCATTGTCGATGGTTCCCCGACTTCAACGGGGATCATGGTGTATGTGCCATAGGTGAGTCGGAAAGGAGTTTCATTTGTAGTTGTCTGAGGTGAACCTCATTAGTGAAAACAATATGAATACACACAATTAACCAAGAGGAGGGGTGAATTGGTTAAAATAGGGAATTTAAATTTTTCTTTGAAACTAGTAGCGGATTAAAGATCGTATCACAAGTACACCCTTTTTAAAACTGAAACTTTCAATCAATCAAGATTCACCCTTTACTTCAAGCAATAGCAGAAAATCTATTTGTTGATCTTGAAAAAGATTAACCACAAGATAAGCAAATTAAGACAACAATATGAGAATTAAGAGAACATCAAATCTATATTGGTTCACTCCTCAAAATTGAAGCTACATCCAATTTCTTCTAACCAAATCTTGGCTAGAGTTCCACTATACCAAAATCTGTTCTTTACAAGCTCACAAGTGATCACCCTTTATCAACCCTAGATAAAGAACTAAAATCTAAACCCCCTTCAGACTTCTAATGATCAAGAACTAGAGAACCCTTCTCTATTCTTCCCTCTAGAAAACACTACTCTAGAAAAGCTTTAAAGAACCTCTTTGAAATAGGAACTTACAAGAAACAAAAGTAACAAATGAATTACTACAAGAGTTTAAGAAAGATACAACCTTATCATCCTCAGAATGTGAGTGAATGAATTTACCAAACAAAAATCAGGTTAAAAAGAATGCAATCTTGAAATCAGCTCTCCATGAAAACTCTTGTAAAATCTTGTCAAAAACAATTTGATCAATGATGCATGTGTTTCTTGGTTTCGGAACAAGAGCTATGTATCTCATTATATCTTTTCTCAAAAATAGAGGGCTTTTGAAAGTGATAGAAAATTCGAATTATCAAGTTCTGTCCAAAGCAAAAGACCCAACAACTTTTTATAGAAAATTGATTCAACTGAATGTAATTGATTAAATCGTCCATGTAATCAATTATTTTAACTAAAGTAATCAATTAATATCCTTTTTAATCGATTAAAGTGTTCTTAACGCTTTTTGGAAAAGATATATGAGCAATGTAATCGATTAACCCGTTATGAAATCGATGACCACAAACAATCTCTGTTTCAAAACGTGCTAATGTAATTGATTACGATTAGATGGTAATCAATTAACCTAGGGAGACATATTATGTGTTTTGTACCGTGTAATCGATTACCATTTCCTTGTAATCGATTAATTAGTTCTTCATGGCTTAAGTAATATATTACCAATGCTAGTAATCGATTAAGTCATTGCACAATGTGATTTTCCAAAACTTAACCATGAGAAATTTGCTTCTTTATACAAACATGAAAACCTTTATGCTTTTCACAAATCATGTATGCATGCTAATGATCATGTTTATGCAATGCAAGGGATCATAAGATGAGGCTCTTAAATAACTTAACAAATTACAAATGTCTTCAATTGAATGACATGTAAAAAGCTAAAATCTATTTAAGACACATGGCTTCATCCTTGTGTTGATCCTCTTCCAGCTCCCCCTGTATCTAACAATCTCCCCCTTTTTGGCTTTGATCATGCTAAATTTCAATTTAACATTGTTAGCCTTTATGTGCTTTTGAGGGATGAATGCTAGGAGCTTTATACCTGATAACTTGAAATCAAATCAACTTTTTTCCAAGAGCAAGTGTCAAGTATGCTTGCATAAACAGTATACATTCCTTGTATTGCTCCCCCTATCTTAGATAATTTTACATTAAGTCCAGATAAGTGCAATAGAATATGATTCATTTAACTTGTAACTTGTACTTGCACATCTTGTTCATTTCATTTTTCTCCCCCTTTTTGGATTATCAAAGACAAAACATATCATTGTAGAACAAGATAAGCAAGGAAGATGTAAAACAAGAAACATAATTTTTATTCAATCATTCATAAATGTAGTACATGAAACTTTAACAACCATAAAGCAAGAAAGACAATTAACTAAAAACAAACAAAAATAACAAGAGAGTAAAACCACCACAGCCTAAGAGCAAGAAATTACAACAACTAAAATAGAGATTATCAAAGTCTTTGAGAGTCATTCTAGTCTCAATGTTTTTTAGCCTAGTTGTAATCTCGTCCATATAGGAATTAGTCTCAGTCCTATGCTCATGATTAGAGCCAGAATTGCATCCATCTTTTGAATCATTAGAGATTCAAAAGCAGTATGTTGTGGTTGAGCAGGAGCAGCTTCATCATCTTCTTCCTCTTCTTCATCTTCTTCAGCACCAACTGGTGGAGCTTGCTCTCCAGCCATCAGCCACCCATTAGGGGTCTTCACCAAGCCAATCTTGTTGAGGTGCTTCACAGTAATGAGGTTGTTGGTTGTGTTATTCATAATTTCATTGGAGACATCCACTCCAAAAAGTCAATGAACCTAAAAACCAAAACAACATAAGGAAATTGGTAACTGATTAACCTCTTGGATTTCAACATTGTCTCCTCAATGATGAGAATCCAATTCAGTTGGGTTGATGTTTTCATCCCATAAACCAGTTGTAAATCATCATCAGTCACTTGAGCATGGTTTGATGATCTAGGTGTGAAGATGTATGTTATGATGTACTGAAGAAGCCTATCTTTGCCAGTCATGCTTCTAGTTCCAAGTCTCAGCTTCAGCCTTATTTGAGGGTCTTGCAACATCCCTCTGTAGGTGTCAATCTTGTTGTAGCCTCCAATGTCTTCCTCAAATTTCCTAACTCCTTCATAGGAAATTCCAACAACTGCATGCCATACTTTTGTAGTTATTTCTATGACAACTCCATTGACTTGGGAGCGGATAGTGCCATCCATGCTAACTTTAGCACAGGTGTAGAACACCTTCACCAATTCAGGGTAGAAGGTACCCTTCATCTCCACAAATTTCTTCAACCCCTGAGATTCTATCATGGCAGGGAATTGGAATCCCTTAGCAACAAAAGAATCAAGATCAAGGTACTTGGGAGGGCAGACCAATTTGGTGGCATTGAACTGCATACAGCTTTTCCTCTCAGCGTCATTAGTGAACCAGGAATTTAACCTGTTCACAACTGCATTTGATGATTCCCAGGCTTTCTTTTGCTAGATTTTGATCTTTTGGGGGGTAAACATGATGGGTTTTGGGTGACAGAAAGAATGCGCAGAGGTTTGAGATATGAGAGAGAGAAAGCACAGAACAAAGGCACAGTTTGCAGAAGAGACAGATCAAGTATGATATTTTTTTTTGCAAAGCTTGTATTTATAGAGTTTTTGGAGGTTTATTTTTTATTTTCAAATCTTAGCAACAACTATTTCGAGTTTCAAGAGGGTTAATTGCTCAAAAACAAGTTTGAAATTTGAATTTAAGATAATATTGTCAGTTTAGATTTCCAAAAAATATTGCAGCTTTTGCAGAAATGCCATAGATAATCGATTACACAAGCCTCATAATCGATTATTTCAAGGCAAACAGAGTCTCGGACACATAGCGTAATCGATTAAAACGAAGTGTAATCGATTACTTCAGAGAGTTTTGTAAACTGATTTAGTTTTCAAGCATTCAGTAATCGATTACCACGTTGTGTAATCGATTATTCCAGAGAAAGTTTAGTTCTGGAATAGTTTCGAGCTTCATGTAATCGATTAATTCGCTAATGTAATCGATTACTCCAAAGAATTTATGTTTCTGGTTTTAGTTAAAACATCAAGTAATCGATTAATTTGTCACAGTAATCGATTACTCCATTAAGGTTTTGCTTCTAAAAAGCCTCTAAGCTTCAAATAATTGATTATTTCGCACAGTAATCGATTATTTCAGTCAATCATGCATATTGAACATTGTTTTTCAGTAGGATTTGCAATTTCAATCATATTTGATACATTGCCAATTTTTTCAGTGAATTATCATGTAGTAAGGCAAATTATCAGCATGCTAGCATATATTAAATTCATCAAGAATACCTAGCATGTTTCTAAGTGCATAGAATCTATTTCTAGCCAAGGGTTTAGTGAATATATCAGCCAATTGATTATTTGTATCAACAAACTTAATTGAACAATTACCCTTTTGGATGTGATCTCTCAAGAAATGATGCCTTATATATAATGTTCCTGTAGCAGATTCATGTTCGGGCTTCTGT
The DNA here is from genome assembly GCA_007407185.1 of Glycine tomentella. Taxonomy (NCBI): domain Eukaryota; kingdom Viridiplantae; phylum Streptophyta; class Magnoliopsida; order Fabales; family Fabaceae; genus Glycine; species Glycine tomentella. The sequence continues at coordinate 706,561 of PYAF01002746.1, forward strand.
AGAAAGTCTGTGTCCGAGATCCTGTAACAGATCTAGGTTCGCACTTCTGAAGAAGTGCTGACGAGGAACCTAGATTCTTGTGTCCAGGTTTACACTTTGAAGAGTAAATAAGCACTATTAATGTGGCAGTGCTGACGTGGAGGGTGTCCACCGGTACGATGATCTTTATGAGACAGCCACGTATCATTTTACTATCTTCGATTTTGTAAAGTGCCGAGGACAGACCCTGGACCAAGGGCGGACCTTGGATTTTTTAAAGTGTCGAGGATGGACCTCGGACCAAGGGCAGACCTTGGATTTTGTAAAGTGCCGAGGACGGACCCCGGACCAGGGGTGGACCTTGGATTTATGCCAAAAGAAGCTCTTGGGCTTTATATTAATATCATGAACCTGCACAAGGTTGTCCGGGTTGCGCATGCTGAGCTGGACAAGGTGATCCAGGTTGCGCATACTGAGCTGGACAAGGTCATCTGGGTTGTTCATGCCGAGCTGGACAAGGTAGACTTTTTAGTGGATAAATCTGAACCCGACAGCGATTGTGTGTATAATGACCAAGCCAACTCTGGTTCCCAACGCCATTGGCATGTGACTCGTGCCAGGGTCACTGACGTGACCTATTTCTCAATGTTTCTACGCAAAAACACCATCATCTTCTTCCTTTCTTCATTTTCTCCATTGCCAAGCGAGAAAGGCTTCATAACCACTCACCCCTTGACCAAAACCCTTTGCATCCAACTTGAAAGTTGAAGGGAACCACCCAATAAGCTAGATTCCAACGTCAGTTATTTTTGAAAATCATCAGACGGATAGATCGTTTTCTCCAAAGACCTTCACAAAGTTTTGATTTTGAGGGGAAATAAGGTGTTTTAAGGACGTTCAAGCTTGGAGAAGTCGTCCTCTATCCTTCCTTCATGTTTTAGAGGTAAGAAACACAAGTTTTACCGATTATTTGAAAATTTGTTTTTGAGATGAATAGTGACCCATTTGAGTTAGAGTTGGAATTAGGCTTGGGACCCTTGGAAAAGTATGCTTTGGAGAGATTGCTTTGAGATTTATATTCAACCTTTGGTTCAAGATTCTTTAATCATTTGCATTGGATCCCAGGTTGTATCTCTCCTTGTTACTTTGTTTTATTTCTTTAAGAAATTCTATGTTTGTAACTTATGCAATAGCTTCTTAGAGTTTTTCTAAAATAGGTTTTTCTAGAGGGAGATTAGAGAAGGTTTGTTTCTCTAAGTCTTGATCACAAAGGGTCTATAGGTGTTAGATGTCTTGTTCTTAGTTTGAGATTGATTAAGAGTGACTGTCAAACTTGTAAGAACATATTGCATATAGTTAGATCCTAGCTTGTTGGTTAGGAAATCGGATGTAGCTTCTCTTGAATTGAGAAGTGAACCAGTATAAATTCTGTGTTATTTTCATCTTCTCTAATCTTTTCTCTAGGTTATTGATTGTCATTTATTGGTTCAACTCTTTCATAATCAACAGAAGCAATTTTATTGTAACTACATTTCATAAATATTGAAGGTTGATTGATCAAAGGCATTCTAAGTTTGATTTGTGATACGATCCATTAAACTTTTATTTTAAAACAATTTTTTAAAGGGACAAGAAGAACCAATTCACTCCCCCTCTTGGTTTGGGTGCTACTCATATTGTTTTCAATTGGTATGAAGAGTAGGTTTTTGTATGTTACTCAAAATCACTACTTTCTCTTAAAAGAAAATGAATGCCACACAAATTACCTTTAAGGAGGATGCCTCTTTCAACCGTCCCCCAATGTTTGAGGGAGAACACTTTAGTTTTTTGGAAAAATAGAATGAAAATTTTCATTCAATCAAATGACTCTGGTGCATGGAATGCAATTGAAAAAGGTCCCTTTATACCTACCAAACTTGTTCTTGATGAAAAGGTTCTTAAAGAATGAGATTAAATGAATGATACAGAAAAGAGAGTTGTTCAATATGTTTTTAAAGCTAAAAACATTATAACCTCTGCTTTGTCTTTTGATAACTTTTTCAGAACATTTAGGTGGAAAAGTGCAAAAGAGATGTGAGAGATGCTGGAGATCACTCATGAAGGAAATGATGAAGTAAGGAGATCAAAAAAACATGCATTGATCCACGAGTACAAAATATTCAAAATTAGCACAGCAGAAAGCATCTCTCAGCTCCAAACCAGATTCACACATATAGTCAACCATCTACTGGGTCTTGGTAAAACTTCAAGTTTCTGGAAAGTCTTCCAATATAAGATGTCTGCAAAACTACCCTGATCAATGAGAACTTTTGATACCATAAAGTTAGTGATCACGACATAGACCACCATGGGATCATCCTGGTTAACAAGGTTGATGCCTTTGAAGTCTTTGTTTGTAAAGGTTGTGGGTGGGAGACTCCTTGGTGGTGGAACATCGACACAGTTAATGTCGACGTCCTGAATAGCATGAAGGTACCATATTCGTGACTAGCTAGATAGTCCTCCATGGGAAAATCCCCCCGCAATGGTAGTGGAACAAGCAAAGATTTTTTTTTGAGAAGGAAACAAGCAATGAGGAAAAAAATGAAAACAATAATTATAATCATGCAATCATGTTTTTAAACGAAACAAAAATAACATTTTTTTGTTTTAAATTGCTTTTTTAATTTATAGACATTTTCATAAGAAAATGTTTTCTAAATTCCAACCCATTAACATATTTTTTAGTTTGTTCTTTTAAAATGAAAACGAAAACATTCAAACCAAACCTATCCTTATTTTACTTTTTTATTTATTTATTTTCTCTTCAATTCAAATTCAATTTATTCTCTCTTCCCTTATTTTCTTTATGTTATTATATGGTTACCAAAAAAATGAAAAATAAAAAGAAAAGCAAATTCTTTTATCTTTCACTTGTAAATATTTTATTTGTTATTTTAAAATGTTAAATCATTCATTATTATTATTTAATTATATCCTTGCAAAAAATAGAGATATAATAGTATATGAAATATCAAAATAACAAACAAAAAGATAAAAGAAAAATATGAGTTTCTATGGTGCCCCTAATAATTTCAAGTGTTGTGATATTGTTGGTTTTTTAACCAATCAAATTACATGTTATATTTTCATCAATTATTTTTTATTTTTTCAAATTAGTTTAAACTTGGTCTTTTAAAAATTATTTATAAAATTAGAGTCAAAGGATCTTAATCACTTTTAAACCAAGAATGCTTTTAAATAATCAACTTACTTAGCACAAGAAACCAATAGCTCAAAACAGAACTTGTTGGGTAATGATAATAATGCCAAGAACAAATGAACAAGATTACTTGAAGAGATAAAGATAAAGAAAATCAACACAAGCAATTTATACTGATTCACTTCTCAAGAGAAGCTACATCCAATTTCTTCTAATTAACACTAGATTAGAGTTCCACTATTATAAAATTCTGTTCTTACAAGCTTTACAACAAACCTTCTTTATCAACCCTAGATAAAGAATAGAAATCTAAAACCTTATTAGACTTCTAATGATCAAGAACAAGAGAACACTACTCTGTTCTTCCCTAGAGAACACTACTCTAGAACAAGCTTTCAAAGAACCCTTTACAATAGCATCAAATAATAAAAATTACAAAAATGAAATTACAACAACCTGATGATCCATTGAATATGAATGCATATGAGTTACCAATCAAGGTTGAATGCAGAACCAGATTTTCAGAACTTGCTCTCCATTACTCTTTTGAAATTTCTTGCCCAAGAATTTATTCAATACTCATGAAGATTAAATAGTGGGACAAGAAGTAAGTAAACCCAAAAAATCACTTTAGAACTTAGTAAAGGCTTGTGTGTATTCAGAAATTTCGAAGTATTCAAGTTAAGTTTCAAGCCAAGCCTTCCTTCTATTTATAACAGAGTTTTGTAACAACCTGTAATCGATTACACGCGCCCAATAATCGATTAAAACGAGCCATGTAATCGATTAAATTATCATTTAATCGATTAAAGTGTTCAAGGCTGAATTCTGAGTTTCACAATGAACAAGATAATCGATTAAAAGCTGTAATCGATTAAAGCAGTGAAGTTTTGTATTTGAAGCCTCTTATGTAATCGATTAAAATATTTGGTAATCGATTAAGGTAGTGAAACAAGCTTTTTCAAATAGCCCATGTAATTTATTACAATGTTTGGTAATCGATGAAATTAGTGAAAACATGATTTTCAAGATAGCTTGTGTAATCGATTACTGTAAATGGTATCGATTAAAGCAGCAATGTATTACTTTTGATTTACACTATGTAATCGATTACAAATGTTTGGTAATCGATTAATATACTCATTAAAGCTTTTCCAGTTTTAAACACGAACCAAATAATCGATTAATCCGCGATGTAATCGATTAAAATGTTCATCAAAGCTTTTTCAATTTTAAACATGAACTATATAATTGATTAATCTGCTGGGTAATTGATTAAAACAGTGAAATTACATTTTTCCAAAAACATTACCCATTTAGTTCTTTTTCGAAATAGCTTTGATTCTTTGATGAAAACACTTAAGCATGTAAATGATTATATGCATGCAAATGCAAGGATCAACAGATTTGCTTCTCATACACTTCAATTTGGATTTCAATCTTCAAGCCATGTGAAAAGCTCAAAACAATCTTCTAAGTCAAAGCTTCATTCTTCTTGTTGCTCCCCTATATCCAACACTTCCAAGTCCAAAACGTACAGACCACTAATAAGGTGTTAATCACAACTTTTAATAATGAAAACTTATTACATTCTCCAACTTTGTCCAAATGTTTAGACTTATTGACTAAAATAAGTCAATGTGCAATTTCCTTAAGAAATGAACATTCGAATCATAGTGATAGTTCCTTTTATAATAAGAATATCATACATGTATCACGACATGCTCAATTTCCCAAGTAGTATACTCAATGTGGTAATAAAACTTAATGAATAAACCCAGTGTTTATTCTTGGTCTAAAACATAATTTTTCTCAAATAAATCAATGTGCACCTGAATATGAGAAAATATCACAATATAAGAGTTTCAACTCTAACCTGTATGTATACAATCATAAAGGGGAACCAAGTCACATTCTCTCTACATGATCCTTGAACTTAAATGGTGGCATGCCCTTAGTCAAAGGATCAACTATCATTAGCTCAGTGCTTATATGCTCAATTACCACTTTCTTGTCTTTTACTCTTTCTCTAATGGCTAAGTGTTTAATGTCGATGTGCTTACTTCGACTTTCACTTTTGTTATTCTTAGCCATAAAGATAGCAGTTGAGTTATCGCATAAAATTCTCAAAGGCCTTGAAATAGTATCAACTATTTTCAGCCCAGAAATGAAACTCTTAAGCCATACACCATGTATGATGTAGTCTCAAAGCAAGAGACAAACCCCACTTCCATGGTAAAAGTAGTAGTCAAAGTTTGCTTAACATCTCCATGAAATAGCTCTATCAGGAATCATGAAAATGTACCCAGATGTTGATTTGCGAGAATCAACAGCCATCAAAGTCCGAGTCTGAATAACCAATCACATCTAAATTGTTTGTTTGTCTATACATAAGCATGTAATCTTTGGCCCCTTGAAGGTACCTCATAATTTTCTTTGCAAATATCCAATGGTTATACCTGGATTACTCTTATATCTTCCTAACATTCCAACTACAAAAGCATTGTCATGCTTGTTCATACTTGACCATACATGAGGCTTCCAACAATTGAAGCATAAGGAATATTTTTCATTTGTTCCCTCTCAAAATCATTATATAGGCATTGGTTCAAATTAAACCTATCACCCTTCAAAATGGGAGCAACACTTGGTGAATAATTAATCTTTTATCTAAAATCTCTCTAAAATTTCATTAATGTAGGTTTCTTGTGATATACCTAAAATACCTTGAGGTCTATCTCTATGAATCTTAATGCCAATGATATAAGATGCATCATCCATATCTTTTATGTCAAAATTCTTAGAGAGAAATTGTTTCACCTCATGTAGCAAACCTCGATCATTGGCTACAAGTAAAATAGCATCTATATATAAAACAAGAAAACATATTTTACTCTCACCAACCTTGTGGTATATGCATTGACCCATGGGGTTTTCATCAAAACCAAATAAAGAAATTATCCCATTAAACTGAAGGTACCACTGTCAGGAGGCTTGTTTTAAACCATATATAAATTTCTTAAGCTTGCAAACCAAATGCTCACCACTGCTAGAGGATAAGTCCTCAGGTTGTTTCATATAAATCTCCTCCTCTAAATCACCATTAAGAAAGGTTGTTTTCACATCCATTTGTTGCAACTCAAGGTCAAAATATGCAATTAATACCAAGATAATACTAAGAGAATCTTTCCTAGATACAAGAGAAAAAGTCTGTGTAATCGATTCCTTCTTTTTGAGTAAATTCCTTAGTAACGAGTCTTGCCTTGTATCTCTCAATGTTTCATAATGAATCCTTTTTTGTCTTAAAGACTCATTTACAACCAATGGCCTTTTCCCCATTAGGCACTTTTACAAGTTTCCAAACTCCATTACTCTGCATGGAATTCATCTCATCCTTCATGGAATCATACCATAAATTTCAATCATTGCAACTCATGGCTTGATCAAAAGTTTTAGGATCATTTTTAGCTCCAATATTATATATTCTTGCAAATATACAATATAATAACTAGGAATAGCTGATTTTCTTACTGTAACAGATCTCCTTAATGTTGCATTAACATTTTCTTGTGGATCATGTTGTTCAACTAGTTGTTCATCATTTTCATGAATTTGATTATCATTTTGATCTACTGGATTATCAGCAACAGGTTGTGGAATGTTAGTCATTGGTTGTTCATCATCCCTTTGAAATTGAGAGGTATGAATTACAACCAATATTTCACTTGATGTGGAAGGTTAAGACTCTATATGATCAATTTCATAACCTAAGTCCCTCAATTAATCACTCTCACTGATCAAGTCATTTTCAAGAAATTTAGTATTTATTGATTCCATAATCCTAGTAATATGATATGAATAGTAAAACCTATAACCTTTAGACCTTTCGATATATCCATGAAATACCCACTAATAGTCCTTGAGTTAAATTTCTTCTTGTGGGTTATATATCCTCACCTCAAACGAACAACCCCAAACACGCATATGTCTCAAACTCGGTTTCCAACCTTTTAACAACTCAAAAGGTTTCTTTGGGACAGTCTTGGTTGGAACACGGTTTAATATATGCACTTTCATCTTTAGTGCTTTAGCCCACAAGGATTTAGGAAGATTGGAGTTGCTAAGCATACTTCGTACTATGTCCAATAATGTCTGATTCCTTCTATTTGCAACACCATTCTGATTTAGAGAACCAGACATAGTGTACTGGGCAATAATCACATGTTCTTGAAGAAACTTTGCAAAGGGACCAGGTGATTGTCCATTCTCAGTATATCTGCCATAATATTCTCCACCTCTATCTGATCTCACTATTTTTATTTGATTGCCACGTTGGTTCTCAACTGCAACCTTAACGACTTTGAAGGCATCCAATGCTTCATTTTTATTATAAAGCAAGTAAACATTCATATATTGTGAATAATCATCTATAAAGGTGATAAAATATTTCTGACCACATGCATCCATATTTGGAAAACAAATATCAGTATGAATTATTTCTAATATGCTTAAACTCCTATTAGCACCTTTCTTAGACATGTTGGTCTACTTACCTTTAATGCAATCTACACAAGTCTTAAAGTCAGCAAAATCTAGAGTATTGAGTACGTCGTCTTTCACTAACCTTTTAATCCTCTCAATGGAGATATGTCCTAATCTCTGGTGCCATAACATAGAGGAATTCTCATTAATATTACATCTTTTAATACCAGTTTGAACATGCATTGAACTATAAGTGGCATCATTTTGTAAACCAAGAATATAAAGACCATCAAACAAGATATCATTCCCAACACATTCAGAATTATAAAAAAACTCAAACGATGCGTCTTTAAAATTAAAGGAATATCCAAAAGGTACGAGTCTTGAAACAGAAATCAAGTTTCGAAAAAAATTGGCATATAAAAGGTCCTTTCTAATTTCAAAATAAAGTCACTACTTAAAGTTAAAATGTAAGTTCTAATAGCCTCCACATGTAAGTCTGGCTTATTGCCTGATAAAATGCTTTACTCATTTCCCACTGGTTTCCTTAGGTTTTGCATACCCTATAAAGAATTTGTGATATGGATTATAGATCTAGAATCAATACAACAGGTGTTAATATTAACACTAGCCATATTAGATTTATAACATACTAATGAGATTGATTTACCTTTCTTCTCAAGCCATTTCTGGAATCTGGGGAAATTCTTCTTCATGTGTCCCTTCTTCTTACAGAAGAAACACTTTGTCACCTTCTTAATATCAGCTTGAGGTGGTATTCTACCATTCCCCTTCTGATTAGCTTGAGACTTAGTAGATTTGTTCTTCCCACAAGCAGTTGTCAACAATGCACTCTCACCCATCTCTATTATAAGCCTTTCTTCTTCCTGAACACACATGGATATTACTTCATTGATATACCATTTTTCCTTATGTGTGCTGTAGGAAATCTTAAACGACCCATATTCTGGCGAAAAGGTGTTCATGATGAAGTACACCATGAAGGACTAAGACATATCAACCTCCAGTTTCTTAAGTTGAGTTTCACACTGGTGAGTCGGAGAGAGGAAAACTTCATGGTCAGGGTGCTTGCTAAAGCCTTATCTGAAGTGATGAACTGGTCATCGATAGCCTTCAGCAAGTCTTAGTCGAGATTTTGGTCTTAATGAACATCACACTGAGCCTGTTGGATCGCTCCCACCGCTCATAAAGCGCAACAGCAACTAGGCTAATTTCATTTGTGATTGCAGGTAGTTCGTCTTTCCTAATAGCATAGTCTATGTCCATCCACCCCAATTGCAGAATAATTCTCTCCTTCCATATCTTTTAGTTATCTCCTTTGAGTTTGGGAACATCACATTGAATATCAGAAAAACTAACACTTTGAGAAGATGCATAAATCCAAAGGCTTATGTCAAAATTTGAGGCTTACTTATCTTAATTGTATGTTTTAGCAATGTAAACATACTAGAAAATTGAATCTTGTGACATAAAAATTGCTTGTAGGCTAAATTTTTAATTCAATAAGATACAATTAGACTTTATGATAGAATAATCAAATTACATACTCAAACTCATGCTTTAAGGGTACAACATGAAAATAATTCGATTTTCTATCCCAAATATTTACTTTATGATAAAACTGTCAAATTATACATCACCTCATGATCCTTGTGGGTAAACTATGAAAAATAATATGACATTTTATCCTAATTAATTATACAAAATAATAAAAATTCATGTGGGATAAAATTCATTATATAATGTACAATTATTTACAATATTATGCATAATTCCTTATATGATCTTTAAAAAACTTAAAATATAATTTTAATCAAGTTATAGGTGTCGTGGCTAATCCATAATTAATCAAAATTATAAAGATTACGTACACATAAAACTTAATCATATGAGAATAAATCATACTATGCACTTCAAGATCAAGATATAATACAAAGATGAATAAAATTCTCATATGCAATTGCATAATTGAAATATAATATTATGCATTTGATTTAATATATATATCTGTGTGTGTGTGCAGAATAAATTTTTCCAAAATATATTCATGCATAAAACAAATCAAAACTACACAAATTGTAAAAGTAAACAAAAACGCATAAGCATATAAGATACAGGAAAAACGAATAAATATCAAAGAATCTTAAATGGCCTGGTAGCTCACTTGTTAGAGACTCAACTAGTGTAGAAATGGTTTGTTTTCCCCTTCCTTTTTTTAAGTGAACAGAAATCATGTCTTCAACATCTGACAGGTCAATTCGACCCATATACAGACTTGATTGGTTCTCACTCATTTGGGAATCATTTTACACGATTCAAAACCAGGAAACAAAGAAATCAATCAAAATAAAGATTTATAATCTTATTTTTAACAAACGATGTTCTAAACACCAAAAAAAAAATCGGAATAATACCGAAAACCAAAAATTGACAAGGCAAAGGCAACTAAGCCTTTGATAGCAAATGTAAGATTAAAATAATAAACCTGTGATGTTGCAAACAACAAAAACGAAACACAAGTCATTAACAAATGGTAAAAAAACAAAATCAAATATACCTCTAGCTATTGCTATGCAAGAGTTGTTTTGTTTTGGTTCTTCCAAGCTCTTACTCTTTATATGTAGATAGTGTATCGGATGAAAATGAAAGATATGATCTCAGAATCCAAACATATGTGTTATATACAGGTATTCTACCATGAAGCATGCATTTATTACATTATCATCCATTGATATCATTTGATATTTGGTCTTTCAACTCCAAAATAGATGAAGCAATTCAGCCAAAGATGATCTTCCAAGTCCAAAAGGTATAGACCACTAATAAGAAGTTAATCACAACTTTTAATAATAATAATAATAATAATAATAAAAAAAAACCTTATTGCAGTATTGGCACCCACGAACAGTTCCACTTGTCCAAAATTTCCAGATTGATTCATATCCTATCGTGTATCCATATGCTACAAACCAAATGATGGTTAATTACATAAATGGCTTAGCCAATGAAATTGAAAAATTAATTTACTTTCTAAATTGCTTTAAATAAATTTTATAAGATCAACCAATTAATTAAATGTTACTTTGTCTATCTCTGTGTTTCGTAAAGTACGCTACAAATTACATACTTTTGGCCTCCTCCAGTTCCCTTCTAGTTAGAATTGGTGCATCTTTCGGCCACTTCCAGCTACTCTCACTACCCTTGTTCTTTCCTTGCTTCTTCCTCTTCATCACAATGAACATAAAATAATGTTGCAAAAGGTTGGCAAAACTTCAGTCTCAAGCATGTTGCAATATTTTTCTTTTCATGTCAACTTGTCTTTTCTAGCAGGAAAATATAATGCATATAAAATTGATTCAATTCCATTTCTTTTTTGTTACAAATTAAATTCACTTTTACACAGTAAACTTTTATATTATTTTTTGTATTGCGCTATTTTCATACTATTTTTCAAATTAAAAAAACAAAAACTCACACTTTACAACGTACTCTTTTTTTTTTTTTTATTTTAGCGCGTAAAAATTTATCAAAACAATGTTGTGTTGTAATAACTTTTCGTTATATAATAATGACCAAAAGGATAAGGAAGCATGTAAATGACATGTTTGTTTGGTAGAGGGCTCACACCTTAAGGCAGGAAGATGCTGCATATATAACACTCTTACAGACTTTTATTTTCTTTTGCTTGTCTTTTACCACTTTTCTTTCACTTCTAATAACTTCGTGTTTTCTTTTTCCACCACTAAATTGCTGGGGTACGTGGACGTCTTTCTTAATACAATTAATAAACTGTGTTTTTTTTCTTCTATAATTGAAACAGACTAATTATTTTTCCGTACATTTGAGTAGGAGAAGCCACTAGCATTGGCAAGCAAAAAATTGAAAAAGAACGGCTAACATTCTTACTTTCTTTGGATAAAGAGAAAAATATGGCAGAAAAAAAAATAAATGAAAGAGCTAGCTAGGAGAGAGATAATGAGTAGAAAATGAATATATTTTTAAGATGTTTCGATATAAAGAAATGAGGGAAGTAAATAGAAAATGAATAGAAAATGATGGGGCTCACTGCCCTCTGATTTGTCTCCAAATAGCACGATCAAGTATCTATGAAATCCTTATCTTTAACGTCTGTGTTATGATGATAACTTTGAGAGACATGAGATGACAAATGTGTTGCCAAGTGCTAATCTAATCTGAGAGACATAATGATAATGCCTAACTACATTGCATCACCCGATGAGAAACATAACTAGGTACTAGGGACAAACTGTAAAACATCAAAACTGTTGTTGGTTGGAGATCCACTGCACTGTTTCCTTTAACAATGATCCTAATAATGAAGCCATGCCCCAGTGAGTTTAATTAATTATAAAGATATCATCACATGGTAAACAAAATAAACACGCATTTTCTATTTTTCATTTAGAGGAAGTGTACGTATATATGCATGTTTGATTTATTTATTTTTTTGAAGAAACAATTTTTGTTCTTTTACAGAGTTATTAAATAAACATTTTTGTTTATCGTTTCTTTAGGAAAAAAATAATTATCTTCCAATTTGTTTAATTGATTCACCTCATCCCAATAATCTCTCTTTTTCCACAAAAAAAAAAAAAAAAACTTTTTGATTCCTACTTTTTAAAGCCAAGTTATTAACCAAGTCTTCATATTGTGACTCTTTTGATTTTGTTTTTTTAAAAAAAAACTATTTTTTAATATATCATAGTAGAAAAAAATTATACTTTCATTTGCTAAAAATATTTTTAATGAGTAATTGATCACAATCCTCCTTACACTTATGATAGATAAAATGGAGATGGATGGAGTATTATATATACTCCCGCCAGTCTTGAATATGAAAAAATTCATATAAACAAATATTACCATATTTTAACTTATTTAATAAAATTATCGCTAAAATATTTTTATTTAATTGAAATTTTATTTTTAATGATTATTTGGTTATCATGATATCAATCACACGACCTTCAAAATGGAACTAAAATATTTCCATTTGAAACAAGTTCCCCTAAAATTGAAGTCATCCATCAATTAGCCGAAGAGTAATTTAAGGAATGGAATTAATTTTTTTAAATGAGTTTGAAAATATTAAATGAAGTTAACTAACAATTTTTTTCATCAATCTGAAAGTTAAACAATAAACAGAACTAAGATCGAATATATGCTAAATCCAAAAGCATAAATTAATACTAACAAGTCATTAGTCTGAGTGGATCTAGACTCGCATTTCTTAAGTAAGGTTTTGGGTTTGAGTGTTATGGATGAAAAAATATAATTTGGAAGAAAAATTCCACAAAAGGTATTCATTCAAATTTTTCATTAATTAATTATTAGTTATCAATAAAATCAGTGAATATTTCATATCAAAACTTGGCCAAAACATCTAAATAATACTTTTTTAATAAAAAATTACCAATTTGAAGTTGTTTTCAAACATTTTACAATTATGGGGCAGGGAGACACGCCCAGATTAGGTGTGACTAAGGGGGGTGTCACTCTTTTATATGCTGGAATTTTTTTACTTTTTCGTCACTTTTACTGTCTCACATTCTCTCTAAAAGTTTCTGAAGTCTAGGTTTGTGAGTGACTTATTTCTGCATCGAAGCTTTACCAACAAGTAAGTTAATTTATTAATTATGCATATTAGTTAATATGTTATATTATAAAATTGTTAGGGCCATGTGAAATTGTTAGCGACTATTGCATAGAACTATTTTAGGGTTTATGGTTTAGTTTTGCAGAAAAATGTTAGGTATTAGGGTGTAGGGTTTAGTGTAGTTTAGGGTTCAGGGTGAACGATTTATGTTTAGGGTTCAGTGTTGAGGGTCTAGGGTGTAAGGTGTAGGGTTTACGTGTTAGGGTTTAGGGTTTAGTGTTTTGGGTGTAGGGCTTGGTTGTTAAATTAAAAGTATTTTTTAAAATTTATTTAGTTCAGTTTAGGGTTTAAGGGTTAGGGTTTAGTTTAGTTTTGTATTAAACTGTTATGTATTAGGGTTTCGGGTTTAGTTTAGTGTAGGGTTTAGGCTGTAGGTGTATCGTTTACGTTTTAGGGTGTAGGTTTTAGTGTTTAAGGTTTAGGGTTTAAGGTTTAAGGGTTTAAGGGTTTAAGGGTTTATGGTTTAAGGTTTAAGGTTCTAAGGGTTAGGGTCTATGGTTTAATTTTTAGGGTTTAAGGGTTTATGGTTTAAGGTTTAAATGTCTAAGGGTTAGGGTCTATGGTTTAGTTTTTAGGGTTTAGGATTTTAGGGTTTAGGGTTGTTAAAGTATCTCTATGAATCTTTGTTTTATTCTCTTTTTTTTGTAACACGAACAATGTCGTTTATCTTGTTTTATGAATTTATTTATTTATGAGTAATGGTAATAACATATTGTAACACAATTTTTTCAAATTTATGTCTCCAACGAAGCTCTACCAAGAAGTTTTTGTTTTTGTTGAGTGGAAGAAATGAGTTCAGGTGGTGAGGAGTTTGCTCGTGTTGTGTTATTTTTTAATGGAAGGAAAGTTGAAGGGCGACAGGGTGTTCTTTTTGAAGGGGAGAAAAGGTAGACATGTATTAGCTCAACAATGGGTGAATTACATCAGAAGATACAACAAAAATTAGGTCTGCAAGACAACCATTGTATCACTTTGGTTACGGGAAGATTATAGCAACGTGAATAGTACATGGGTTTTCAACTTGTGGATGATGAAGACATAGAATTGCTAATGGATGAATTTTTCAAGCTGCCAAGGAAAGATTTTCTAGAGTTGTACGCGGACTTTACTATAGTAGAGGATATTTTACCCATCAAGTTAGTTCCTTTAAATTCTGTTACGGCTAGACCGTCATATGCTACTCCATTTATAAACGTGTTTGAGGAAGATTCACATGACCTAACTTGGGTTATGGATGACAATGATGAAAACATTGCAATGGAAGATCGTCTTCTTGAAGCAGATGCTAGTGCGTCAGATAATGATGATGATGCTGGTGTGGATGCGACTGGATTCCAAGCAGACATTGATGTGGGGTCATCTGAAATCCGTCATCATCTGGACGTTGGATATACACAATCATAACAACCTGTTGAAGGTATGTAACATTACTGAAATGAATGATGAAGTGGTCTAAAATTTGTATATGTGTATGTTATAGTATTTTAGTGTGCATGATATGTTTATGCAATTGATTTTGTATTTGAAGGTGCTGAGGTCGCTCCTTTTTGGGATGAAATTCCTCATTACACATATATTGATTGGAGTCATCCAAGCGAAGAAGAATCTTTTACCGGTTCCGGTTCGGGTTCAGTGTAGGGTCCATGGCAATTAGAGGATGCGTTGTTTGTTAAACAAGAATTTGCCTCCAAAAAGGAAGCACAAATTGCATGTAAGTGGAACCTCATGAAGGAGCATCAAGAAGCATATGTGGTTGAGAGCAAGCCTAACAAGTTTAGCATGAGGTGTATTGCTCATAACGAGGGTTGCCCATGGAGGATTGGGGTAATTAAACCAGCATTCGGTGAGAAGTGGCTTGTTTCAAAATGAGGTGGCAAACACAATTGCCTGAATGACCATATTTCACAGGGTCATAGACAACTTGATTCTGATGTTATTGCTTCAGTTGTAGTAGGTATGTATTTTTTAAATTTCCTCTATACGTCTTCAATAATGGTTCTTTAAGATTGTTCATTTTAATGTGAATTTTACATTTTCATTGTTAGGAATGATTAAGGAGGAACTGTCTGTGTCGATTGCATTGGTTCGGGAAAGGATCACCCATTCATATGGATCTAGAGTTTCATATCGTAAGGCCTGGTATGCGAAGCAGAAAGTAATGGCAATGATTTACGGGGATTGGGAAGAATCATATGCATTTTTTCCCAGGTGGTGTGGCTACATGCTTCTTTTTTCACCATGTTCTTTTATGATATTCAAACCAATGATTATTTTGTGGCACATCGACTGGTACGGGGGAAGCATGTGTTTCATCGCATGTTCTGAACTTTCAGACAGTGTTGCAAAGCATTTAATTTTTGCAAACCAATGATTCAGATTGATGGCACTCGTTTGTATGGGAAGTATACATGGAAATTGTTGATTGCCATGACTCAGGATGGCAATAATGAATGTCTGCCACTGGCATTTGCCATAGTTGAGGGGGAGACCTTGGAAGCCTGGGCATACTTCCTTGCTAACATTTGTTTCCACATTACTCAAAGGCAAAACATATGTCTCATTTCAGATAGGCACCAGAGCATACTATCTGCTATCGCGAATCTTCCTGGTTGGCAACCACCTTATGCTCATCACGTGTTTTGCCTTCGTCATATTGCTAGTAATTTTAATCAAAAGTTCAAGCATCAACGCTTGAAGAAGACCCTGATGAATTTACGTATGGTTAACAAGTATTTTGAATATATTAAATGGATATATTCGTAAGTCAATTAGTGTTAATGGTATGATTATTTTGCAGGTTATAGTCCCTGTATGATTGATTTTGAGGTAGTGTTTGCACGATTTCATGATAGCAATCCTGAGGTTGTAGAATGGATTGATAGCATCCCCAAGGAAAAGTGGACACATGCATATGACGTAGAAGGGAGGAGATTTGGCCATATGACAACATACTTGTCTGAATCAGTCAACAGGGTGTTGAAGGGAGCAAGAAACATGTCTATCACTGCTCTGGTGAAGCACACGTACAACAGATTGGTTGAAAATTTTGTAACGAGGGGTCAGGCGGCTGTTTCGCAAGTTGATCCTTCAACGCGGCATTGCAAAAATGTGGTTGATGCTATGAGGCATAATCAGTCCGTTGCTACAGGCCACCATGTACGCACATATGATATGTACTGTGAATTGTATGCCTGAGGGCTTATTTTAATTTAAGATTTACATGTGCCTTGATTAGGCTTTGATTCTGAGACTGTTGGTGGCAAGAGCCACAGACCTGGGAAGGAATTGCTGACTGAGACCTTACCAGGTAAGTTCAGTGTTTCCTGGGGATGAATTTCCACTTTGGTTGCACACCACACTCCTGGAGAGTGTTGGTCATGATTCATGATGCATGCATTGGCTGTGGTATTACTTGTATTGAGATTTTATGCATCTGCATTTGATGTTTGTGCTGTGCTTGAGATATCTGTTGGCCAATAGATAAATACCGGCATTGAGGAGCTCCGCCGTGTATTCTGGGCGTTGAGGAGCTCCGCCCGTGGCATTGAGGAGCTCTGCCACAATATGACAGGTACTGACGTTGAGGAGCTCCGTCAGGGCGTTGAGGAGCTCCGCCAGACATTGAGGAGCTCTGCCACCTGTCATATGTTATGATTGTGATGATGATTATGCATGTTGAGGGCCAGTGAGCCAGGCCATTGGGCCATGTATGATGTATATGCTTGTTTCTGTATTGTGTGGGCCAGGGTGGGAATGATTTCCCAAGAACCCTGAGCTTACTGAGATATGTTATCTCACCCCTTGTGGGGCTTACATGATTTCAGGTGATATTTCTGGAAGAGAAGAGCAGTCTCAGGGCAGGAGGCCCAGTTGAGACTAGGCTGCTTGACTTAGGAGCGGCATGGAGAGCTTGAAAACTCTGTTTTGATTTCATTTTGATGTATAGTTTTGTACTCCCTCATGGAGGGCTGATATTCTTTTGTACCACCGCGGTATGTGTGGTGTGGACTATGGACACTGATGTATATATGTACAGAACTTTAATTCTCATATGATATGTGAAATTCCTCTGAGTATAACTGTCGTATATCTAATTATCTGTCTGTATGAGTAATTTGTATGGCCTTTTGATAAATGATATGCGAACTGGATCAGCAGGGGCTTGAACTATGTTTTGTACATTTGTGATTTTAAATTATCAGTTATTCCATACATAATGTATCAAGAAAACGACTCTACCCTTCCGCTGAGCTATATAATTTTGTGTTTTATGCACTACTCTGATATTATTAATGATAACACGTCGGAGGCCTACGGGGTGTTACACTCCTTATTCGGGGTTGTTAAGTGACGATGTATTTGTTCAGTCACACCGAATGTTGTAACGGCCCGATGTTTGAATTTTGTGTGTGTGTTTTTGTTAATGCGATATTCATATGCATTGGCATACAGCGAAGCATAAAAATGTTGTACGTCATTGGTCGTGCTATGTTAAGACAAGAAATATAACCAGTATACAAAAATGCTATTATAAATGTTTGAATATCAAATAAAGTCCATTACAAACAAAAAAAAAAAAGAAAGCAAACACTAACGTAACTAAAAAAAAACTATGACTCAGGTGGCCACTGCTGATGACGCGCTTGACGATCGGGTGACCTCCGTCTACCACAGAACCGAGAAGAGCCTGCATCTGTAGGTGGGTATGGAGTTCCCTGATCTGGCGATGATGGATAGGGATAATCAGGAGGTGGGGGGCCATATTGTGCATATCCTGGCCAATCCCCACAACCGGCCGAAGTATAATCAACCTGAGCCAACAAGTTGTCATATCATCAGTGTGATAACCCTAAAATTATTTTCGGTTGGCGCCATATCCCCGCGCGACAGCGCGGGGATTCAGCTCAGAAAACCAACACAGGGGTGTGGCGCGGATGGCGCCGGGATGGCGCGATCAGCGCCAGGTCCTCTGGAAGTTGGCGCGAGTAGCGCCACAGTCTCTGGAGTCTGGCGCGATCAGCACCGGTGTGGCGCGGTTAGCGCCAGGGTCTCTGGAGATCCATGCGATTGGCGCGGGTATGGCGCGAGTCGCGCCACCTGCACCGCCATAGTGGCGCGAGTAGCGCCAGAAGTGGCGCGGATCGCGCCAGAGGTCGGGCAGGCCTAGTATAAAGGGCAGATCGCGTTTTTGGGAAGGAAAAACTCCTTCTTCTCCCTCCCAACACCCTGGACCTCCATTAATGAGTTTTCAAGCTTCCTAGG
>PYAF01002746.1:729056-744294 GCA_007407185.1 Glycine tomentella
ACACTATGACAGGTACTGACGTTGAGGAGCTCCGTCAGTAGGCGTTGAGGAGCTCCGCCAGGCATTGAGGAGCTCTGCCTCCTGTCATAGATCTGATTGTGATGATAATTATGTTATGTTGAGGCCAGTGGGCCATGTATGAGATGTATATATCTGTTTATGTGCTGTGAATCTGTGGGCCAGGGTGGGAATGATTTCCTAAGAACCCTGAGCTTACTGAGATATCTTATCTCACCCCGTATGGGGCTTACATGATTTCAGGTGATGTTTCTGGCAGAGAAGAGCAGTCTCAGGGCAGGAGGCCCAACTGAGACTAGGCTACTTGTACTAGGAGCTGGATGGCTCTGTTTTGATTATTTGATGCTGTATAGTTCTGTACTCCCTCATGAAGGGTTGATATTCTTTTGTATCACCACGGGTTGTGTGGTGTGGACTGTAGATACTGATATATGTATATGTACAGAATTTTATTATATATATGTTATGTAACTTTCCCTGAGAATAAGTGTCTTATATCTGTTATCTACCTGTATAATTGAGTTGTCTGGCTAAGGATGTATGATTTGAGAAACTGGATCAGCATGAGTTTGTATTGTACTTTACAGTTGTGTTATTCCATACATAATGAATCAAGAAAAACGATTCTATGCTTCCGCTGAGTTCTATTTTATGATAAATGTGCGCAAAACTGATATTATTAATGTTACGCACCGGAGGCCTACGGGGTGTTACACCTAACATCGCTGCAACGATTGCAGGAATATCGTCATAGTCTGGCCCCCTTGCGACTTTACCACGTCGTGTTTTTAACACTCGCTGGGTACGCCTCCACACAGCCTGTGAAACATGAGTTCGCTGGGTACGCCTCCACAAAACCTCCCACTTATACGGGGTAGGCATAACATGGGTCGTCGGATCCCTTCCGTCACCCTTATGATCGAATCCAGACCGTGAAGACGCCAAAGATGATGAATCAACCATCTATGAGACTATCTTAATATAAATAAAATAACATAATAATTAATAATTTAATAACTTCTAATTAAATTACATTACAAATAAATTACCTAAATAATTTCAAATTATATTTAAAACCTAAACCCTTAAACCCTAAACAATAAACAAGTCATTTCTAATTATATTTAAAACCTTAACCCTAAACTACTTCAACATTTCTTTCTCACTCAAATCAGCCCGAGTTCCATAGGATAATAATATCATCTACATATTTAGGGAAATCACCTAAAATCCTAAACCCTAAACTAAATCCTAAACCCTAATCCCTAACCTTAACCCTAAACTGAACTAATTAAATTTAATAAGATAATTTTAATTTAACAACTAAATCCAAAATACTAAACCCCAAACACTAAAATCCTAATCCCTAAACTAAACCCTAATCCCTAACCCTTGAACCCTGAACACTAAGTAAATTTAGTAAAATAATTTTAATTTAACAACTAAACCTTAAACCCTAAACCCTAAAATCCTAATCCCTAAACTAAACCCTAATTCCTAACCTTAATCCCTAACCCTTTACACTAAGTAAATTTAGTAAAATAATTTTAATTTAACAGCTAAACCTAAACCCTAAAATCCTAAACTAAACCCTATATTACCTAACCCTTCAACCCTAAACAGAACTAAGTAAAATTACTAAAATTAAGTATAATTAACAACTAAACCCTAAACCCTAAAATCCTAAACTAAAACCTAAACACAAAACCCTATTCCCTAACCCTTCAATCCTAAACTGAACTAAGTAAATTTAGTAAAATAATTGTAATTAATAACTAAACCCTAAACCCTAAATTAAACTAAACCATATATCCTAATACCTAACAGTTATCTACAAAACTAGTTAAATAATATGGCCCTAACAATTTTATAATTCAATAATATAACATATTAAATAATATGCATAATTAACTTACTTGTTTGCAGAGATCACCTAAAATCCTAAACCCTAAACTAAATCCTAAACCCTAATCCCTAACCCTTAAACTCTAAACACTAAGTAAATTTAGTAAAATAATTTTAATTAAACAACCAAACCCTAAACTCCAAACCCTAAAATCTTAAACCCTAAACTAAACCCTAAACATAAAACCTATTCCCTAACCCTTCAACCCTAAACTGAACTAAGTAAATTTATTAAAATAATTGTAATTAACAACTAAACCCTAAACTAAACTAAATCCTAGAACCTAATACCTAACAGTTATCTACAAAACTAATTAAATAATATGGCTCTAACAAATTTATAATTCAATAGTATAACATATTAAATAATACTCATAATTAATAAATTAACTTACTTGTTGGCAGAGCTTCACTACAGAGATAAATCACTCAAAACTTAACAAAGGTGTACTTCAGAAACTTTTAGAGAGAAGGCGAAACAGTAAAAGTGGTGAAAAAAAGTAAAAAAAAAATTCAGCTTATATAGGAGGGAGACACGCCCAAAATGAGCGTGACTGGTCACGCCCAGATTAGGCGTGACACCCCCCTTAGTCACGCCTAATCTGGGCGTGTCTCCCTGCCCCAGAATTGTAAAATGTTTGAAAACAACCCCAAAGTGGTAATATTTTTTATTAAAAAAGTATTATTTGGGTTTTTTTGCCATCAAAACTTTGTTATATAAAAAAGAATAAATTAACAAAGTATGCCTACACTGAGATGAACAATAGTCACATAGCACCAAAGGTTGTTGAGAAGATGATCCTTTCTTAAGTTAACTAGAACAAGAGTCTCCCACTCTGAATGTATATAGTTGCCATGTGTTCTTCATGAGAGACTGTATTTTGTTAATAATAACTACAAATGGGTGTAGAGGATTGGAATCTTGAAGCACCAAAAGCAAAGTTGTTAATGAATCAAACTGACATACTACCTATACCTAAAACGTTTGTTCTAAGTTAGCAGAAGTCCTTGGTAAATATTCATGAGTTATACATTGAAATTAGTAGTGAAACCACAAAATCCTGGGAAACTTACCAGCCATTGGCTGCCTGAGTCACGGATTAAACTGTCATAGTATGAATTCCTCGAATTTCCTCGAAAGCTTCTGTTGACATTGGGCTTGAAATAGGTGCCCCTTGGATATGATTGGAATGTCAAATATAATAATATTGGGCATGACTTTGATCTCATTAATAGTGTACCAAAAGGTTTATGTATGATCTTGGAAAATCTTTGCATTTTTAGCCCTCTATATGAACCAACATGCGCATGCATATAACAACCCATGATAAAGAGTTACTTGTGTTTGTAACCAAGTTTTGTAGTCCGGATTAGAGAAGTCATGAGAATTATCCATCTCCAGCTCAACTATGCATTTGCAATAAGAACAATAAGAAGAAACATGTCATTAGAAGTGAAAAGATTAGTACTTAGTAGGAGGCATTCGTGATAGAATATTCACAAGAATTGTTTGATGTTTTTCGGTAAGCAAAAGTTTCCAGACTCAGGTCCAAGTGTTTTAGTGTAGATAAGATGAGTAATAGGTTCATGATTAAGTCATTGGTAGGAAAATTTAGATGTGTAAAGGCCAGAGTGGCAAAAACTCCAAATGGTAGAATGATGGAAATAAAGATGATGGAAATAAAGATAATTTTTGAATTAAAATAGAGTGCAAAAGGATTGGATTCCATTAAAAAAAGTATAAAATTTCTCCTCAATATTATTTTTATCTTTCCTTCCAAACACACTCTTAGGGTGTTATCCGGAATTAATGTCACATTTTCAACTTCATGTTCATTATATTTTGCATAGCTATATTATTCCACTACCAAATCCCATTTAGAAGAACGTCCTTAATTTGGAGATAAGTATCATGGAAATGCACATAATCTGCCAACCAACATAGATGACCGTTCGACCAATTATCATTCCAAACTAATACATCGCCATTTTCTACTCTTATTTGAAAACCTAGACAAATAACATCAAGCCCTCTCATAATAAAGTTTAAAGGTGTAGGCTACAGTGGAAAAGTAAATTCCCTTGTGTATAGTACACAAAAAATAATGGCCTTTAGATTGATCTCATTCCATGGTATTATGGTGCATTCTCCACACCATATCACCACCTTTCTTCTTCTTTCCAACTACTCTTCCACCGTTCTCCACCACCGAAGGCGATTTTCAGCAATGGTGCACCATAATCACTTCACAATCATTGTTGTTGTTGCTATTACCACCATCACTGCTATTACAATTCACATTAGGAACATCATCCCCATTGAAATCAATGTTATCTTCAACCACTGACTCCTTCACGGAATAAGCAATGGGCTTCATGAAACCAATTTGAAACCAAGGGTCCTTCATGCTGTGGGGAATAAAATACTTGTTTAGCAAGTCCACAATGAGTAAATTAGAGATCAATTTTTGGCCTTAAGGGAAATCCATTCGAGGAATGCATAATCGGCTTTGAAAGACTTATTGTAAATTCTTATTACATTCTCTCCTTGAGCTAGAAAGAAGAGCAAAGAGGCTGACCCCGCAGGACCATATATTAGCCCTGGACCCATCGTAGCACTTCTTCATGAGAACCTTTCGTGCCACATAGGCCAACGTGTCAGACGATGTGAGGAGCATCCCTTTGGATCTGCACTAGTTCGGTAGCATCGACAAGCCAAAGTACTTTCTAGAGACGTCTTCCTTCATCTTCAAATTGACGTCGCGACTGTGGTACAAATTGATGGTGCTGATGAGTTGCTGAAAGTACTTTCTAGAAATGTCTTCCATCATCTTCCCCTTTGCAACATTGGCAAAGAGTTCCCCTCCCTTGATGTATTCGACATCCATGAAGATTTTGTTCTCTATGTGGATAGTGCACCGTTGCCAAAAATAGTCTTTGGTTGCAACAAACGATGGTCCGTGGTAGAGTAGCTAGGAAGAAGAGAAATGGTGGTAAGGTATATATGGAGGGTGCATCATAATACTATGGAATGAGATCAATCTAAAGGTCGTTGTTTTTTGTGCACCATGCACAAGGAAATTACTTCCCCACAATAGCTCTACCTAGAGTTAGTGTTGCATTCATGAAAAAATTGTTCCTAAAGTATTTAGAGCATAACAGTTGCACCCAAAACTTTTATGGCTTATGCATAATTTTCCAAATATGGTTACCGAGTAAAGCAATATTTGTATTTTAAGTAGTACAAATGACTCATGCATTTTTTCCTTCACAATAGTTTTCCAACCCACTTAGTGACAAGAGGGCTTATCCCAAATAAAGCTCCTAATAGTGGTATCAATATGATCACAAACTCCCTTTGGTAACCATAAACTCTACATTGTATAAATAGAATTTGAAGACAATACTTAATTGGCTAGGATGACCTTACCTACAAGATTTTAAAGCTTAGTCTTCCACCTAGTTAGCCTCCCGAAGGGAAAATCCTATATAGTTGCCTAAATTACATGCATGTTTGAAACCAATGTTTGAGGACATTGTGACTAGCTTCTATCTGTTAAGATTCTTGGAAGCAAAGAACCAAGGCTTGTGTAGGTTTACCTTTAAACCATATGCAAGACAAAAATTTGGAGTACCTCATTCATTAACTTGACTTGAGCATAACTAACTTTAGTCAGAAGAAGACAATCTTCAACCAAAAAAGAAAAAAAAAAACAAGTGTGTAAGGCCGTAGTCCTATTTTTGAACATTATAACTAGTTGCCATTTGCCTTCCTAAACTTCCTCTAGTATGAGAAGGGTTAACTTTTCCATGCACAACTGGAATAACTAAGGTGACATTAGATCACCTTGGTGTAAGCCTCTACGGGGAACAAAACTATTAAGCCTTTCATTATTCCCTTTCAAGGATAAATTAATATAAGGTACCATCATTGATCTGTGGGGGAAGGCTAAATTCAGTCAAGGAGGGACACAAGAACTCCTAGTCAACTTAAGTATATAAGCTTTTTTAAAATTGATCTTTAATAAAATGTAACTAGATTTACCATTTTTCTTAAGCATGTGGTGAATAATCTCTTAAGCAATAAAGGCATTATCTAAGAGTATTGTGGGTGGGTTGTCTAGGTTGCCTGAACGTGCAAGGATGGAGATATTGTACTAGAGGATGTATAGAAATTCATTATAAAGGAGGGTTGAGATTGAAATTGTGGGGGTTAAGGCTCCCAAAAGGGATGTTGAAAAAGAATTTGTTGGTCAGTGTTGGCCACATAACGATCAAGTCCCCCCCCCCACATAAACTTCGTGTTGAGTGTTTTTGTGTCATGTAAATGATCACCAATAGATTTAAGATCCACAAATCCACTTCAAGAAAAGGCATTAACCAAGGCTTGTGAGCGATCTGTATGAAAAAAAAACCTTTTGAAACATTTAAAGAATAATGATTGATTGTTGCATATTGTGAACAAGCTCAAAGGTTATGTCATCCTTATAAGAGAGAATCCAAATTCCTTTGGAGTATCCCCTTAACTCTTGAAGAAAGATTTATTTAAATCCCAAGGAACTCCATAATTGTTTAGCTTTAAAATAAAGCACAAATTTCGCATACCAAGAAGAAATATGGTTTATGTATAGTAGTTATATAACAAGCATGATGCTTAGTACAACGACCTAAGGCATCCTAAATTATAGAAAATTCTAGAACAAGTTCATGGCAATAACAAATGACATGATTAGATGTAGAGGCCCACACTATGTAAATTAATTAGTGTAAAATTAATATCTTCTTCTTCTTATATTTGAATCCGGAATAATATAATTCTTGTACAATTAGTTATTATATTTTGGTGGGAAGAAATAGATTATAAAGAGGTGAACCCTTTAAAAAATAGATAATAGATAATTTTGTCTTCAAATAATCATAATCAATATGCTAATCAAAATTAGTTAAGAAAAGGATAATTTATAAGCTATGGCATGTGCAACCTTGTATAGAATATTTTAAAACAACTTACACACATTACTCAATAAACTGAGCTAGACTTGGTGATTATAATCTTCACTTTAATTTGAATATTGTAATTTAGGATGAGTTTGATTTAAAGGAATGAAAGAAGTATGAAAGTGAATTGAGATAAAAAGAGGTGAAATATTTGAATTAAAATAAAGTGTAGAAGTGTGAGACCCACACTAATTTTTTAAATTTTCATTTTAAATACATCTAAGTATCAATAAACCAAACACCGCCTTAGTTCAATGTTATATTGACTTGTCATTTTTATCTAGATTTAATTAAAACTTTAACTTAATTTCCTATTTAAACAATCCCAAAAGCAAATAGGTTCAAGTGTGTATTATTTTTAAGTTTTATTTTTTTTTCTTTCAATTTAATTCTTTTACTTCTTTTGTAATTTAAATGTTGTCCTTTTTCTATTAATTATGCTGGTTTTGATTGTCATAAATTGTTTTATTAATGTACTAAAATTAAGAACTT
Organism: Glycine tomentella; assembly: GCA_007407185.1. Taxonomy (NCBI): domain Eukaryota; kingdom Viridiplantae; phylum Streptophyta; class Magnoliopsida; order Fabales; family Fabaceae; genus Glycine; species Glycine tomentella. The sequence goes on from PYAF01002746.1 coordinate 736,470, forward strand.
GAAAAGGGACCACAATGTAGTTAGAAAAAGATAAAAACTATAAAAAAAATGTATCTCATTATCTAGAGGCTCCTCGCTATGCAAAAATAAGGGGAGAGATATTGTACACAGCCTTATACTTGCATATGCAAAGAAGCTATTTTCAGATTTGAACTCATGACCAACAATCCAACAAGTATGGTTCCTAACATTTCTCATTAACTTAGAGAAAGATAACGAATTAAATTCAGATCTATAAATAAAAATATGATTTTAGAAAAGATTTAACTAATAAAAATAAAATTAATAAGTAAAAATAGAATTTATAGAAAAAAACATTTATTTACATATTTTGGGTTAATTATTTTTTGTCTTGCTATTTTATTTATTTTGTTCAATTTCAACACACTATCAATTAAAAAGTTTAAATAGGTCCCATAATATTTAAAATTGAGTCAATTTGGCCATTATGCCCAAATTAACTTAAGAGGAGTGCTAGAAAAATACTCTTGAGCACACTTCTTTAAACATATTCTCTCTAATTGGTTAATTTTTTAAAAAAATTACAAAATTAGGAGAGAGAGATATTAAATATGGCATGAGACCCACTAAATTTTTTCATTTTCAATAAATTTTAGCTACTAAGAATATTTGAATGAGTGTGTTAGAGAGTATGGTTCCTAACATTTCTCATTAACTTAATATCGTTAGTGAACCATCTGACCAACTCAACTCATCAAAAGACTGACTCACACGTATAAACTTAAGTATTTACGTAACATGTTTAATGTTTGGTGGATTGTGAATTGTCCGTCCGACTTGACTCCACAAAGGATCAACTAATAGTTTGACACATTAATTGCCTTTTTACTTTGAGTGTCGGTCATTAACTTATGTCGATGATCAATCAACTTCAATAGCTGAGTGATTCTCCAGAACTCTTGGGACGTGATGACAACACATTATATGATATTTTTGATTGTTAACTTCTCAGCAGCTCACACTCTACAACACTTTAACTTCCTTGTTGGTCAGAGCCCTTCTTAGGTAATCCTTTCTGCGAAATCGACAATCTACTTCAGATGCTTTTAGAATCAACGACTGTCTCCATAAACTAACATGAGACTTTTTAGTGTGTTTTGTCCTCACTTACACGTTTTCTAAGAAACTTCATTGAAGGTCATTCATCCCATAACTACTCCAAGCTAAGCACACTTAACTATGAAGTTCTTAAGAGATAGGCTATCGAAAAGTAAATACATCTTGTTGGTATAGGTAGTACTAGTGAATTTCTTTTATGTTATTATCAATTGTATAGTTTCATACTTGCACAACATCTAAATCCCTCTTATTTCGATGTGATTTATCTCGGGTGTTACGCACCACGACTCTGACACATCAAGGACGCACAACAATGCACCTATATCTAGTATGAAATCGGCAAGACTGTGCATACACACTTATGTGGCATAGATGATCCAATGCCAAGAGGACACATATAAAGACTACTAGAGGATATCACTATAAATAAAGGTGAGTTGCATGACTCTCTTCATGTTTAAAGGCACTAATTCTCTCTCTCTCTAACATCCTCCAACATAAACTATTAGTATTTACAAAAATCCTTTTATAATTAGTGACAATTTTTATTGATTAAAATTAAAATACAAATTGTTAAAAATATAAAGAAAAGACATTATATTTATCTTCATCATTGAACACGTTCATCAACTAACACAAAATTATTATAGTTTAATCAGAAATTTTAAGTTTGAATTCTTGATATACAATATAACTATATTAAATACTAAAAAAAAGGAGTTAATTTGTAAAAAAAAAATACATTTATCTTCTCATCTACTTAATCAGCTTGTGTTTTATTTTGGTTTATAAAGAAAAAAGTTCTTCCTTCGTAAACGCATCTTCTCTCTCCAGTCCCCCATCCCCCCAAAAAAACGCACTGCTTACTCCAACCCACCACAACACAACAGCAGAACCCACCCGGCAAGCACCACTCACCCCACAAGCCACACCACAGGCCTTCCTTACTTCCCAATCTTTCACATTCTCACTGCACCATTCATCGAATCTGACTCAGACCAAAACAAACTCTTTCTCACCGCATTCCTCACCCCTCCACGGACATAGATCCGTTTCACGATCTGACCCATTCCCATCTCCTTCTTCGGGTTGGTTGATCCAAATGGGAATGCCCCGTAAGCCATGACCCTAGAAGCCGTGGACCACGACCACGAAGAAGATGACACCGAGTCTTGCTTTTTCCAGGACTCCAACGACCGTTTACTCTCCTCTTCCTCCTGCTCCACCTCCACCTCTGACGACCACACTCCCACTCCCCAAAACGACACCCTCACTCCACATAATGGCACCAACGCTGCCAAAAACGATGCCTCCCTCAATGCCCTCCCACAATTCCCTTTTCCAACTATGTGCAAGTATGACGCTTGGATCTCCGAACCCTCCTCCCTCTCCGAACACCGCTCCCGCCTCCTCCGCCAGTTCAGCCTCCCCGCCCCGTCGCCATCCTCCGCCACCATCCCCCGATCAGCCGCCTCTCACCATTGCACCAACACTTTATCCACCATCGCCGTCGCCACGATTCCCCGATCGAAATCCGACAACACCACGGATCGCGACACCAAGCATTGCAAGTCCTTGGTTGTTCCAATCCACGACAATGATGATGGTTTTCTAGTAAATAATAATAATAATAATAATAATAATAATAATCGTGGTCGTGGTGGTTCTGTTTGTGTGAATAATAATAGGATTTGTGTGAGTGTGTATGATGATGATGGTGGTGGTGGTGGTGGAATTGGGGAGGGTAATGCTAATGTCAGTAATGTGGTTGATGAAACTGTGCAAGCGTGTACGATTAGGGATTTGGATAATGGGAAGGAGTTTGTGGTGAAGGAAGATGGTGTGTGGAATGAGGTGAAGGAGGTGGGGACTGGGAGGTGTCTGACAGTAGAGGAGTTTGAGATGACAGTGGGGCATTCACCGATTGTTCAGGAGCTCATGAAGAGGCAGAATGTGGAGGAAGGTGGTAATGGGGAGGTGAGGATGGTGATGGTGATGGTGGTGGTGGCGGTGGCGGTGGTGATGAAGAGGAGGATGATGGCAAGGTGAAGAGGAAAGGGGGTTGGTTTAAGTTTATGAGTTTGAAGAGTGTTGTGGTGGGTCAGAAGGAGAGGCGGAGTGGGGACGAGAGGGATACGTCATCATCGAAGAAGGGGGGTGGACAGAGGTCGAGTTCAGCCACAGATGATAGCCAGGATGGTGGTGGTTTGGTTCATGGGGTGAGAGAGTGAGAGTTACGCAGTATGGGAAGTCATTTAAGGAGGTTATAGGGCTTTATAGGAGCCCAGAGATTCAGGCTCATGAGGGATCCATTTGGTGCATCAAGTTTAGTTTGGATGGGAGGTATCTTGCTAGTGCGGGTGAGGATTGCGTGATCCATGTTTGGCAAGTTGTTGAGTCGGAGAGGAAGGGCGAGTTGTTGGTGGAGAAACCAGAGGATGGGAATTTGAACATCATGTTTCTTGTGAATGGGTCACCAGAGCCTTCATCTCCTGGCTTCGCCTAACTCACATAACTTTAGTGACCATTGTCCATTTTTCTTTCTCTTTATTTCATTCATCAATGTCAGTGATGGGTAATCCTATAGGTCAATTATGTGCGTTTCACATTAACTGCATGTTGCAACTACCATTTCAGATTAATTATAGTTCTACCTGCACATGCTTTCATACTAATGTTGATTCTGGGCCTGTTAGGGTAAGCTTCTCTAGAAGCACTTCTAAGAGAAAAAAACAAGAAGAAACTAATGAGATGAGTTTCTCCATAAGTTAAAAGGAGTCTCAATTAGCTAATTTGTAGAAGCTTTCTCATATAGTTTTTCTAAAAGATGAGAGGACAGGTATAAATAAACTAATAATTAGTTAATTTTAGCTTATGGAGAAGGTCATTTCATTTTTTTTCTTCTTATTTTTTTCTCCTATTAAATTCAAATGTGGCAGATAAGATAAAGTCATATATCTGTGTGGCCCAATAAATAGTTCAAGTCACACACTCCCAAATATAGGTAGATAGATATAGATGTTTACTAAGTAGATTATATTGAGCCGCTATATATGAATCACTCCATCTATCCTCCTGAGGATAAGTTTGGTTTCAAACCCCAGTTCAAACAGGAGAAGTACGCCAGTGCTTCTAGAGAAGTTTACCCAAAAAGAAACTTTATATTCTACTTACTACTTAAATGTGCCCAAAGTTACAGAAAGATAAACAAAATGACACAACTTTCCTGCATTTTCAGTTGCTTCAAATCAGGGCACCGACAAAGAACCAAAATCTACTCATTATCATTACCTTCCGCTTTAGAAGAAAGCTGATGCCAAACGCCAAATCCCCAATTGGCCATTTCCCAAGTGTCTTCGAATAAGTGAACCTAAGAGTCTCTGACAATGTAGAAATTGTTTCCAACCATTTTGTAGGGGCTTGCATTAACCGATGAGAAACACAGCCAATACCTAATGGCGTATCAGCTGGCGGATCACTCCCATTTTCTAAACCATCTTCATCAATTGCATCGTGAGTCTGCAATTTCTGATTCAATGTATAGTACAAAAGGCCAACTGCACCTGCTACCATAGCCATGGTTGCAGTTGCCATGATAATATCCCTATAACCAAGAAAAATCATCCGAAAGGGATTCATAACAGAAAACTTTGATACAATTTCCAAATACAAGCCAACTTCAAATCCTTTATTTTCTATTTATCCATCCGTAATCAAATCAAAAGAAACAAACCAAAATAGTGTTTTTCATATGAATCATAAACTATAGAACGCAAATTACGATAAGAGAACATAACAAACCAAAAAAAAAATCAAAACTGGACGTAAATTTTTGGGCTTTTCTAGTTCGGTCAGAAGGATATTTCCTGGTTTCCATGCAACTAGAATTTTAAAACATCAATTCATTCGATTGATCAATAAGAAAAAAAATCAGAAGAATAACGATCACATGAATTAAGAGAACAAATGAAAAATCAAAGCAACCTGAAGAACATGAAGACACACCGAAACCCAAAACCCTAAAACTCCCAAATCAGACAGAGAGAAAATGATAACAATAGAGAAAACTCTAAATGGGGAAAGAATGAACCTGAATAATGTGATTTTGGAGGAATTTGAAGGCGAAAAAAATAAGATTGCTTATGAAGGAATGGTTCGGGTTCCCGCCACAGAAGCGTCGCCGGCAGCAAACCTTGGAATGGTTCGGCGACGGTGGTTGAGTCTTAGAGAAGCTTCCCCATTATGATAAATGAATGAATGTGAGTGAATAAAGTTTTCTCTTTTTTTGAAAATTTTCTTGATTTTTCAAAAAGAGAGAATTTGGTGGGGTTTTTTTGTGCCTGTGTGTATTCAACGGAAAAGAGTTACAGATGAGACAACAGAAAAGAGTTGCAGAAGAGAGAGAGAGTAGGGTTCACGGAAAGATGGACGGAGCGGAGGAGTTTCTCGATGAGGGTTTTGTTGACGAGGGCTTTGTTGCTTCTCTTCTTCCTCGGCGAGTTTATGTTCTTCCTTGTTGTCGGGTTTTTCATCTTTGGGAGGGTTACTTGTAGGCACTGTGGAGAATTCGTGTTTGTTGAGTGCTTCTTGAATAAGTTGTTTGAGTTCTTGCAGATCCTTTTTCTGGGTCTCTGGTAGGTCGAAAACAATGGTGCTTTCTTTCTTGAAAGAACCGGATTCAAAAACGCTGTCGTCACCGCTTGCTTTTGAAACCTCGGACTCGGTTTCAATTTCGGTAACATTCTCTTTCTTCACTGGCGAGGTTTCTTCTTCATTTTGTTGTTGTTGTACGTCTTTCTCTACGGGAACAACAACAACGTTGGTGGTGTCTGGTTTCTCAGCAGGTGCCATGTCAGTGACCACCACCTCCTCTTGAGTTGTGCTTGTCTTTGGAACTTCCTCAACCATGATAACTTACCAACACTTAACAACGGTGACACTTTTCTTTGATCTGAACAAACAAAATTTGAAAAAAGAGAGAGGATGTGACGTGTGTAAAGAGAAGTGGTGATGGGAGAGGGAGTTATAGAAAAGGACCAAACTGTGCCAGATAGGAACATGGGCCCAATTTCCATTAAGTGGGTCCAGCCCGGATGTAACGGTGTTATTGCACTTTGTAGCCCTGATGCAAGTATTTAGTAATTTCACCATTATTCGATTAATTCTAAAATACTCCTCCGGTCCTTGTAATATAAGACACCTTTTAGAAGAAATTGATGGTCTTGAAGCATTTAAAAAAAGTCCCCAAGTTGTCCTTATTAAATACTCTTTAAGTATTTGTGTTTTTTTATCAGCAGTGGTGCATAATACTCTTTGTCTTAGACTTTAATGTTTTCACATCACCCATAACAAGTTAATGATTATTAATAAGTGTAAAATTGGTACATCTGAAGAAAAAAAAATGTATAATTTAATCTTTCAAATTACATAATATCACATGTCATTACTACATGAATCCAAAATAATATTATTTTGTTTGCATTCCGGAGGTAGGTTTTCTCAATGGACTTGGGATGGCCTCAAATTTGAAAGTTTTAACTTTTAAGACTGTTCTTATTTCTCTTATTTCTTGGGCCGGGGTTTGAAAGTTTTTTAATGAGAATGATTGACTGCAGTGTATCTTATCGTGCTTGCTGAATATTCATTGCATTTTGTTGTATATATACAAAATGTAAGGGTGTGTGTGGTGGTGACAATGACGACAACAATAATGACAATGACAATGATGAGATGATGGTGATGAAAGGGTCAATGCCAATAGTGATGGATGTAATGATGTCAATGGCAATGGTGTTGCCAATGATGTTGGTAGTGATGACAATATTGGTGGAGGTGGTGGCGGTGGCAGCATGCTAGTGGTTGTCAGTTAGCAGAAAATCGTTGAGCTTGGACCAGTTAGTGGTTCCGGAAACTGTGTTTGTACTCACTGAAAAACCCGTTTGTTCCTTTAAGGGCCATCTCCATGATGTGCTTGACCTTTCTTAGTCCAAGTCTCAGGTTAGCTGCTATTTTGAGGCAAAAGAACCCAAATAATACAAATAAATAAAAAATTATGCATTTGGGACAGTTTTCAAACTATTTACCAATCTGGGGCAGCCGGTCACGCCCAGAACTGGGCATGACTGGTCCCGCCCAGCACCAGGTGGGACTAGAGGGGCAGTCCCGCCCAGTGCTGGGCGGGACCAGTCATGCCCAATTCTGGGCGTGACCAGCTGCTTTAAATCCTTGCGTTTTTAGTTTTTCCGGACATTACCTGTTGCGCATTCTGTCTCTCTAAATTTTTTCTCTGACATCTCTCTAAAGCTTTTGTCTGACCTCTCTCTGCCAACAGGTAAGTTAATTTATTTAACTTATGAGTATTAATTAATATATTATGTTGTTGAATTTTAAATTTGTTAGAGCCATATTAGTTATTTCATGTTGTATAAAAAATGTTAGGTTGTAGGATTTAGTTTAGTTGCCAATTTAGTGACTTCAGTTTAGGGTTAACGGTTACGAATTAGGGTTTATGAATTAGGGTTTACGAAGTAAGGTTTAGTTTAGTGTTTAGGGATTATGAATTAGGGTTTTGTTCAATTGAATTAGGGTTACGAGTTAGGGTTTATGAATTAGGGTTTTGTTCAATTGAATTTACTTAATGTTTAGGGTTTAGTTAGTTAATGTTTATATTATGAAATTGTTAGTGTTTATATTATAAAATTGATAGTGTAAGGGCTAGGGTCTATGGTTTATGAGTAATGGTAAC
>PYAF01002747.1:0-10024 GCA_007407185.1 Glycine tomentella
TAGTTTTAGGCTAGTTTTAGGTTATATTTCAATTAAATCATTAGGAATTAGGTTAGAATAAGTTAGTTTGTTATTTATATTTAATTATATCTCATTTTATTACCAAAGTTATGATTTCAGGGTCAAAAAGAGGAGGATCAAGCAAAGAAAGAAGAAAACCAAGCTGAAGGTCCCACGCCAACCGCGCCAGGACCCGCGCGACCCGCGCTAACTACTCAAGACAGCCTTTCAACTCGAAGTATCCACGCTATCAGCGTGGAATTCCACGCTATCAGCGCCATGATTTCGAACTAGTCGCGCGATCAGCGCGGGTCTCGCGCCATCAGCGCGGCGAAGACGCTGTTGCCTTATTTAAAAAGATATGGTTCGAAATTGCACGAAAATAGGGGCTTTGTTACTCCAATTAAACCAATCTATAAAAGAAAGGCTTCTGGACTGAAGAAAAGGACTCTCTACACCATTAGACACCATTCAAGGGCTTGGAAACCATTGGAAGTCAAGAATCAAAGCTAGGTTACTGCAGAATAATGTTTTATTCAACAGCTTTGGTGTTCTTGAAGCCTATGTCAGGCTAAATTCTATATTGTGGTTAGGCCAAGAACCGATGTGAACTCCTCTGTAATTTGACTAGTATTGAATGTGATTTCTTTATGATTGCTTTATTTTACTCTGTTCTTCATTGTTATTTTCTTTCTTAGAACTGGCCATTCTATTTAAGTTCTGAGGGTTAGGATTCGCAATAAGGATGTTGGGATTCTAATTTCTGGCCTGAGTAAAGTAACAGTTGTTCAAAGCTAGGTTACTCCAAGAAATGGACGCTGTTTGGACGTCATTTTCTTTTCTAAAACTTTAGTTCGTTCTGGCTGTATGGAAGAAATAAGAAATCAATTGAGCTTTGATTCATGTTTCGCGGTTGATCCTATTGGTAGAAGTGGTGGCTTGGCTTTACTCTCGAGAAAGCCTTTTGATTGGCAGTTGATTAATTTCTCATCTAATTTCATCTTTGCCAAAGTACATCATGAAGGAAAACCAGTTTGGTGCTTAACTGGTTTTTATGGGCACCTAGAAAGCGAGAGAAGAAGGGGCTCATGGGATCTTCTTAGGTCTATAGTTGCTGAGTTATCCAACACACCTGGATGTGTTTTTAGAGATTTTAATGACATTCTTTCACCCGAAGAAAATATTGGACTCAATGATCATCAAAACTAGTTGATTAGTGGTTTTAGGAATGTTGTTCTTGATTCGAATTTATATGACTTACCTATGGAGGGATATCAATTCACATGGGCCAAAAAAAAGGTAAACCATATGCAATTGAAGAAAAACTTGACATAGCACTTGCAACAACTGGGTGGTTTGATATGTTTCTTTCTTCCAAGCTTTTCAATGTGATCTCATCTAAATCGAATCATACGTTGATTCTACTAAAGCTAAATAATGGTGATAGGTTTCGTTTCAAAAGGAGATTTTATTTTGAGAACTCGTGGTTATTGGAACCAGAGTTGGACTCCATTGTTGAAGATGGTTGGGCTGATTTGGAGGTCTTTGATTTGTTGGCCAGAATATCTCGTACATCAATGGATATGGAGCAATGGGAAAAGTAAATTCAAGTCCAATCTAGAACAAAAATTGATGATGTACGTGCTCAAATGGACAATTGCCCATGTTGAGAGGTGAGCAATCAATAATTCAGTTTGAAACCCTTAGTAGACAATTGGGGAATTTACGTGCATAAGAGGAGTCATATTGGAAGCATGAAAGATTGGTCCTGTCGCTTTCATGTCTGTCTATTCAACTGTATGGATCCCCAACAGGGCAAAGGTCTTTTAGCTAAAGGATGGTGACATAAATTCAAAAAAATTTCATTCCTCAGCTAGTGCCTGTAACAAAAATAATTCCATTTATGCTTTATTTAAAGATGATGATGTTGTTGTTCATGATCACAAGAATATTTGTAATATTGCCAAAAATTACTCCAGTAATCTTTATCATGGTGAAAGAAATAATGTTGATATGATGCCAATTATTGATGAAATTTCTCCTTGCATCCCATCTAGTGACATTGGAATCCCTCTCAAGCCTTTTTACTTTGTCTAAATTAAAAAATGCACTATTTGATATAAACCCTGATAAATCCCCAGGTCCCGATGGCCTAAATCCTACTTTTTTCAAATGATTCTGGCACTTGTGTGGTTTTGAACTCTTTCATGCAGCTTCTTGGTTAGAAAATGGCTTTTTCCCACAATAGCTAAACAACACCTCTATTTTCTTAATCCCAAAGATGATAAACCCAAAAACTATGAAAGATTTTCGTCCCATTTCTTTATGTAATGTGATTTACAAAATTATTTTCAAAGCCCTTGCAAATTGTTTAAAGCCTTTTTATGTCCAAATGCATATCACATGAGCAATCTGCTTTTGTTGAAGGGAAGTCTATTCTAGATAATGTCCTTAAAGCCTTAGAAATCATTCACCATATAAGATGCAAAACAAAAGGAAAAACTGGAAAAATGACATTAAAAATTGATATCAGTAAGGCTTTTGACATGGTGGATTGGAAGTATCTTTTCTTACTTATGGGCAAAATGGGCTTTCAGGAGAAGTGAATGGGATGGATAAAGCTTTGTCTAGAAACTGTTAACTACTCTATATTGATCAGTGGTGATTATGTTGGACCTATTACCCCTGAGAGAGGACTAAGACAGGGTGACCTACTGTCACCTTACCTCTTCATTCTATGCATTGAGGGCCTATCTAATATTCTAAAAAAGATCGAAATAAGAGGAGGGATTCATGGTATTAAGGTGTGTAAAGGGACTCCAATCCTCCCACACCTCTTATTTACTAATGATTTATTTTTATTTTGCAGGGTAAGAGCAGAAGTCTATTATCCTTAAGGAGGTCCTTACTTTCCATGACAACTAGATCCAACGATGGAAAAAGGTTTCACACCTTGCATGACCATGCTATAAGGCATCACAAAGAATATATCTAGTCTTTTACCTAGTTGGCCACTGAACCTCTTTTTTTCACACTATGGATATTTTTTATATTTTAAGACTCTTAACGAAATTCCTTAACTTTTTCTCCTTGTTTCAGGGCTCTTTCTCTTTTTTGATTTTCTAGGTAAGTTCATTTGTCTTGATATTTTTTGAAAAAAGACAATTAAGTGTTTGTATTTTTGTCTGGCATTCAATGAATTAATAAAAATAATGTTTTTTTCTAGAACTCTTTTTTTTTGTTGGATCTAAGTATGATTTTGATATGGATTTGCGTTTCTATCTATCTTGATTTTGAGAGTTTATTTTTTAACTGAGCTTGCATTGATCAAACCAAAAAAGACAAAAATCATAGAAGAAAAAAGAAATTTATGGGAATTTAAAACAGTAAAAAATTATTTAATTCATTTTAGCAAAATAATTCCTTACAATTTTTAACTGTCAGAAAATTAATTATCACTAAACATAATATAATTACCTTCACATCATCGTTTAATAATGCTATTTGACGACAAAGATTAAAAACATTAATAAAGTAAAAATTTAGGGACTAAGATTGGTAAAAAAAAAATTGTTTAGAAACTTCAAAAACTTTAGGGACTAAAAATATAATTAATTTTTAAAAAATTTAAAATTAAAAACAAAAAATCACCAGCAACAAGACCTTAGTAAACAATATCAAAAAGATAAAAAGTAACATAAATTTTTTTAAGAAATTATATAAAAAAAAAATAGTAGTATCATAGTAAACGATTCATATGACACTGTCTATATCTTCAATATGCTAATATTTCACACGTGGCCAATATCTATCTTTACCTTATCTCCCGTGATTCTGTCGAAACTCCATTGTCTGTTGTTGTCCACGCAGTGATACAATGAAAATTTAACGTTTCTTTTTTTATTTGCCATATGATTTGATATCACACTAACTCAAACCTACTAAGATGAAGATTTTCTCCTCTATTCAACCACCCCACCATTTTCGTTGTACAAGATTTTTCTCTCACACTACCACAAGGTACACTTTTATTTATTTATTTACTTATTATTATTATTATTATTATTATTATTATTATTATTATTATTATTATTATTATTATTATTATACACTTTTTCTTCACTCTTGTTCAATTTTCTTGCATGCCCAGTATCCATCTCCAGTTCAATTTTTCATGTTGTTTACTCTGTCAATTTTAAAACCCCAAAAGAGAGAATCAAGAGGGAGGAGGGAACTCATGGGTTTAATGAGCTTGTGGGGTGTATTTGTGTTTGTGGATGCAGAATTGGAGGACATGGGGTTTATGGGTCCATGTGAATTGTGAACATTTGCATAAGATTTGTCTTAGAGTTTGGGACTTTGGGTAAAGTACTTGTTTAATAAGTTCCTGTAAGAGCTTATTCGCAGCTTCGGGTACTTACATAAGATGAAAGATGAAGAATAATGGTATATCCTCCAATAAATCTTCCCATATTCTGTTAAAAATATATTAAATAATTAGAAACATAAAAAATATCAATACTTTTTAATATATAGCAAGAGGATTAGTAAGTGGGTGTTGTTGGAGGATCTGAATCATTCTAAAATGAACTTATGCTAACGAATTTTCCTGTGAAATTATTAAAATAAGTTAAAAGAGAGCCATTTTTACAAGCTCAAACAAGCTCTTTGAAATGCCGGGCGTGTTTGGAAAAGCTTGTTTACAATAGACTTTTCTTATGTTATGTAATGTGTAAGTGTTTAGGAGAACTCATCATATTTCCATAAGTTGTTTTCAGATTATTTCAATAAGCTTTCTAGAATTGCCTATGAACACAAGTTATATATAAAAACACTTTTAACCCTGTTTTCTCTTCAGTTATAGAAACAACTTATACTTAAGTGGTTATATGAGAAACATTTATTCAACAAGTGCTTAATTAAGTTGTTTTTCCCAATTTACCGTAAACAACTTCAACTACACCGAAATGTTCTTGTTTTTCTTTTGTTTTCTGTCTTACTGTCTATTAGCAGATGCTAGGATTTTCAATCTCTTATATCTGTTTTCTATTTTTCTTCCTTCTGATATTATAGAAACATTAAATTTTTTCCTTCTTATGAATATTTTACACCAGGACTCAACTTTCTTTTCCAACAAAGGTCTTCTTTTGCCAGGCAAAATCTGGTTAGCATTTCTTTTTAGACGTTGCCATTGGCATGAGGTTTATGTAATATTCTAATAAGCATAAACCTTCATGGTGGTGCTTTTTACTCCGGCATAGATGGATAGTTGAATTTAGAAGTGGTGTCTCCCACTCTGTTAGTAGCAGAAAAGGAAGAAGCCAAGGCTGTATTGACCTTGTTTTTAAAGAAACAAGGTTTGAGCAATGCAACTGCCGCTAGAACCAGCAAGAAGTCAGATCATTTTATTGATCACCTTGTCTCAAGGCTTCACTCTAAACACAGATCTTGGTATCTCGCAGGTTTGTCACAACAATTAGTTACTCTATTTCATAACTTTCATCCACGTTGGATCCTGCTAATCACAATTTCATTGACATGAACAGGGAGAGAGCTTACAACTCTAGAGATCAGGGATGTTCTTATCCCTTATCTTGAATCTCTTTTTGAAGAGCATGGAGACATCCTAGTGAATGTAGTGGAAAACTATCCAAATCAAACTGGCAAGGATAAATCAGCTGTGCCAATTCCTCCTTCTAATCCAGTGTTAGACTCTAAGAATCTTAAAGCTGTGTCTCGAGTGAGTGAGACAGACCCGGATGGTGGCAATCTTCGCTCTCATATGGTCTATCTCATGGAACTTGGTATGGATATTGAGCAGATTAGGAGTATCACACGACGATTCCCATCTTTTGCCTACTATAGCTTGGAGGGTAAAATTAAGCCACTGGTTGAGTTTTTTCTTGAACTTGGAGTGCCAAAAGAGAACATTCCTACTATCCTCACTAAAAGACCTCAATTATGTGGAATCAGTCTATCTGAAAATCTTAAACCCACCATGAAGTTCTTTGAATCTTTGGGTGTTGACAAAAACCAATGGCCAAAGGTGATCTATCGCTTCCCAGCGCTGCTAACTTATAGCAGGCCGAAAGTGATGGAAAGCATAGATTTTCTCCTTGAATTAGGCCTCTCAGAAGAGAGTAAAGGTAAGATTTTAACTCGCTGCCCCAATATTGTTAGTTACAGTGTACAGGACAATCTCCGACCCACGGCTAAGTACTTCCGTTCTTTGGGGGTTGATGTTGGCATTCTTCTCTTCAGATGCCCACAGAATTTTGGTCTTAGCATTGAGACCAACCTAAAGCCTGTAACAGAAATTTTCTTGGAGCGGGGATACACTTTGGAAGAAATTGGGACCATGATTTCAAGATATGGAGCCTTGTATACTTTCAGCTTGACTGAAAATTTGATTCAAAAATGGGATTTCTTCTTGACCACAGGTTACCCAAAATCTGAGTTGGTTAAGTTCCCTCAATATTTTGGATACAATTTAGAGGAAAGGATTAAACCTAGATTCACAATTATGAAAAAATATGGAGTGAAGTTACTGGTGAATCAGGTTCTTTCACTGTCAAGCAGCAACTTTGATGAAGCCTTGAAAAAGAAAATGAAGAAAATGCAAGTTAGTTAGGATTCTAGTTATAGCAGCAAAGTTGCTCAATCAGATATTGAAAAATGAGATTTTCAGGCAATGTTTCAGGTTAGAAAAGATGCTCAACTTCAAGATTTTTTGTTTTGGGGGTATCGATGACACAATGGCTGCGAATTTATGCAAACTGAAAAGTTGCAGTTAATACTAGATCATGATCAAATAGATAGCTCTTGAAACCAAAATATAGTTCATGCCCATGAATTAAGCTGTATTGGAGTGATTTAGAGCATGGTAGCTCCTGAATTCAAAACTTGTAACAGGGTCTTTTTACATGAATGACACTGACCCTGGTTAGCTCTACTTGCCAATTGCTGCTGTATGTGATTGATTTTTATCTCCTTATATTAACTAGAGTGCTTACAATGTATTTCTGAGTAAAATAGGTGAGTGGTGACTAGGGGATGCATGAGGTGAGAATGTGAGATTAAGCCAAATTTTACTAATTGTTCGTTTAACTAAGGTGATGACTGATGACAATATTTAAATTGCCACATTCTGATCGGGGAAACTTGTGTCTCCTTTGCATTTCCATGAACACAGAACCGTGTAATATAGGCTATAGTGTGAGAGCATGAGAAAAGTTAATCTAGACTATTTAATCTCAAATGGATGGTTAAGATCATTTTCAAGTAAAATCAATCTTGATTATTCATAGTTGTGTGATTAAAATTAGTTTTTTCCATCTCTCATACCCTCACCACTTTAATAGGTTCTTATATATTTATGAGGTATTTATATGTATTTTCCATTTTCTCTTTAACTCAGATGTTGCTTATAAGAGTTTTGCATTTGTATTTGCATGTGGAAGGTGATTTAGACGAGTCCTACAACAAAGTGGGAAGAAACACAATGATTTACCTTAAATCATGGTTTGAGAGCATAAATTATGAGCCAACACAAATATATTTTTGTTTAACATATTATGATATTATCCGTAGATAAAACTCAATTTACATACACCGAAAAACTATAATTTAAACATATGTTTCTTGTTTGTTCTTCTAATTCTTTCTTTTATCTGCTTCCTTTCTTCTGAACATGTATGAACCAAAGCAATCTGTATCAGTGATGGAAAAACAGGTGTAAAATAGGTGGAAATAAACAAGCAAATGACTTCATTTTTGTTATGACCCTGAATTGCAAAATGTCATTTCATTAAGGATTAAATATGTTTAAGGTATCTGATAAGTTATCGAATTGTTATAAGTTTCTAATAAATTTCTTTGTTGTTTTGAGTAGTGATGATGTATCATTTTTGCCATCTTATATTAGGGATTCATGATAAAATTTGGTCATTTATCATGTATCTTAAACATATTTAAGTATTTCATTAATCATCATTTCATCATTCCCTATAACAGGAATTATAAATCAAATTTGTCTCTTGACAAAAAAAAAAAACAACTAAATGTGTCTAATCTTTCTTCTCCATTTTTAATCTTGGTGCACCTGTCTTTCTAAGTACAGTTCCAAAGTTGATATACAAATTGTGTTTGTCTGAGTTCAGTCTCCTACTTGCATTCGTTTTTCTTCATATTTCTTTTTTTATTCTAACAATCATTTTTGCATTTGTACAATACTTTTTTCATTTTTTTAGAATAAAAAAAAAATACTTTTACCTTTTTTTCACTTTCTACTTTATATTACTTACAATGAGTCTCCTTTAGAAAAAAAAATTAAGGGCTCTAGAGTTCAAGTTAAAACTAACAATCATCGACAATTGGGCTCAGTAAATCCTTATTTTAGATATGGTAATTACTTTTTTCACTATACTTTTTTGTTTTTGTTAATGGAACTCCATTATTGTTTTTAATTACCTCCTTAAATATTATTATTTAAACAAAATGAGGATGTTATTGTTTCTTTTGAAATGTATTACTCTCTTTCAAAGTTTTAATTTTGTTAGTGATTTGTAAGATCTCTCTGAGAAATAATTCAAAAGAGACTATAGTACATTCTGAAATTTAATACAATTCAAAATTAAATTTTCTGAAACACCACTTCCAAACTTAAATTTCTAAAAATGATTTTCTTTTTTTTTTTGTTCAACCAACTTAATTAAGATCTTTGATTCCCCAATAGAACCCCAAAGGAACCCACTAGCTTTGGTCCTTTCGGCCAGCTATGGGATTAGTCATCGGGCTGGGCTTTGAAATGATTTATAAATATACTTCCTAACTTGAATTTTTAATAACAATTTATCCATAGGTGCCATTAGAAATAATTGGGCCTTTTGTGGGTTCAGCCTTATACCGTCAATTGAGGTCCACGGAAAAAGAAGCGGTTATAAATTGGATTCGGTTTTGTCCTATTTGGATCTCTGAATTAGGTGAACTGAACAATACAGCTTCGTGTTCGTTCGACGCATCATAGTGCAAACTGCAAAGTCTTCATTTTACCCTTTGATTTCTCCAATCTTCAGGTACCATTTTAATAGAAAACTCTTTTTATTTCTCCATTGTAAGAGGTTGAATTTTGGGGGTAATACCTCTGGTATTTTCATGCCTTTTGTTTTTTGTTTAATTTTGTCGACTCCTTTTCTCTTTGTTTTTTTCTTATTGGAAAACTTTATTGTGTCATTTTATTTTAAATACGGATTATGAACATTTTGGAAACTCTCATTGATACTGATACCAGGATTTTTTTTTCTTTTATTATTACTTGATTTCCAATTAATATAAAAAAAGAAGTAGTAATATTTATTATGACTTTTGAGTTGAAAGGAATGACCAATGTTATTATTTATAATTTTTTTTAGTCGAAGTCATAAAATATTTTAAGATAGTTTAGTTTTTTTTAGTTTATACAAACTCGTAAGGTTTTTTTTTTACAACTTCCTAATTTTTTTTACAATTTAGAGTTTGTTCTTTTTTTTCAATTTTTTTAAAATATCGTAATTATTTCATATATAAATATTTTTTTACTTTTGTTTAATATTTTTTATATTTTTATATGATTTTATTTAATATTTTTATATGATTTTGTTTAATATATTTTAATTTCTGGTATATTTATTTTTAATATATTTTTTACGAGTGTTAAGGATTATTTTTTAAAAATTAAAAAATAATACAAATGACTTAAATTTAACATTCAATTTAAATTAGGATGACTTTGTTGATTAAGTTAAAAAATATTTACAAAATTTATCATAATCACTTTCATTCTTTTAGAAGTGAAGATAAATGACCTCAAAATTTACAAATAATAATCCTTAACAATTGTAAAAATATAAAAATAAATATACCAAAAATTAAAAAAATATTAAATAACACCATATAAAAATATAGAAAATCTATTAAATAAAAATATTAAATAAAATTATATAAAAATATATACAAAATATTAAATAAAAATAAAAAAGTAAAAAAT
>PYAF01002747.1:16632-43516 GCA_007407185.1 Glycine tomentella
AAAAAAAAAAAAAAAAAAAGAAAATCCTTTGAACATTATACAATGACATTCTAAGGATAGTAGTTGGTAGGTTAAGATTCCAAAATTGTTTCCTCTTGTGGGAATCAAATCTTACAGAGGTGACTAACGGGTAGCTGTTGTGGTGGACAAAATCTTGAGGTTTAACGATGGTTTTCCATAAAGATACCTACAAGCAACACTACACATTTATTTATCAAGTGCATCCCATGATTTTAAAACAGATTCTACTTTTATACTTCCAAATTAATTGTAATTATAAAACTCAAACAATTCAAAACTTTAAAAATCTACTCTTTCAGCATCAATTCTTTTATAATATCAAACCCACACAGTCCTATTATAATTTGAAGCCAGAGTGTAGATGGAAAGGTTGATGGGTGGGTAATAGAAAGGTTATTATATTAAAGACAAAAGGTTGCCCCCTTTCAAGTTTAGGGTATGCCACAAGCCTATTGTAGATGACCTACCAATGAAAAGGAATTGAACCCATGACCTTTTCTATTGTCTTTTGATGTTGATCGATCTACTAGTCGTGCCAAGTGTCAAACCTTGTTGGCTACTTCATGAATTGTTCCTTTTATTTATCATTTAATCCAACAGTATCGGCTTTAGTACTGTACGAGGATTGGGGAATACTGTTATCAGTGTGTATTAAAATCATCAGGACATTATCATAAATGTCCAAAGATAAAGTATCATTGACCCTTTGGTAAAGGATGGTTTTCTTAATAGCTTGTGGTTTTCAATTATTTTTATTTTCATTTGGTTAGAGCTTTTTCTGATAATTTTTTGTTCCTTATAATATTGAATAACTGATATTGTAAGTTGCATTTACTTGCATTATTGTTAATGGATATAGGACAGGGATCGAAAATTAAGGATCTTTCCTGGCAGTGAGCACCCTTTTGTTGATCGCCCACTTGAACCTTATGTGATGCCTCCTAGAAGTGTACGCAAAATGAGGCCGCGAGCAAGGCGTGCCATGATTCGAGCACAGAAGAAGGCTGAGCAGCAACAACAGAAGGCTGATGGAATGAAGAAGAGCAAAAATGGAGAAGCACAGGAAGAAAGTGCATGAAGATGCAATTTTGCTCAAGATGACACTGACCATTGGTTGTCGTTGAAATGGAAAGCCATATGTCTCTGTTAGCAATCCTACAATGCCCTGTTGGATTGTGTTTGAAATTTTTTTATTTTACAAGTCTTTTAGTAAGAGCATGATTGATTCGCATTTGCCGTTTCTTGCATCCTTTTCAGTGATAATTCTCTTAAGTTCAAGCTTAGAAATTTAGACTAATAACTAGCATTTTGGTCGTCAGCTACTTCCTTCACTGTCAAACAGTGCCACAGTGCATTCAAGTTGTCGAAATTGCTTTTTTGTGTTTTCTCTTCCCATGTTAGTGGTTAATGATTTTTCCTTGATAATATCTCATTGCATCTCAAAATTATTCTTTTGAATCTTTGGCTATTCCTTGATTTAGAAATGACTTAAGTATGTTTTTTAGTTGTTCAAATTTGCACATTTTTAATTTTGGTCCCCTAATTAGAAATATGCTATTTTTAGTCTCTTAAATTTGTGAAATATTGTTTTTAATTTCCCAAAATGAATTTGAGGGACGTAAAAGAGCAGGTCTTTAGTCTCCAAAATGAAATTGGAAAACTAAAAACATTTCATGAATTTGAAGAATTAAAGAGAAAATTTTTAATTGGAGATCAAACCAAAAAGTGCCCCAAATTTAAAGGATTAAACATATTTATGCCTTTAGATATTTGATGTCACGCATTCAACTTTTATTGTTAGCACGTATGGATTATTGGCATTTCAACATCCACAAAATGTGCACGTAAACAATTTTATTTTTGGTACATTTTGTTTTTGTATATTTGCACGTATTCGAGTTGTGCTACGTAATATGATTGTTGTCTTTGCATTTTTTAAATACTGTATGTTATTTGCATCAGGCTCCATAAATTAGTAACAAGAACTAAGATGAGCTACTCATTTCTAATTTAAATGTTATACTTTAATAATATTTATTTACATCTTAATTGTAATTTAATATTTTGCCAATGTGTAGAAAATATTTAAAACAATGACATAAAATTATATCATGGGATTAAGCAAAAGCACAGTCTGACTAAGTTAAATATTTTTTATTGTGATATTGAAAATTCATATTTGATAGTATATTTATAAATAATTTGATTTATTTCATAACAATTAATTTGTGATTACTATTTTATAAAATTATAAGCATGAATATTTAATGTAATATACTCACGTGTCTCGCATAATGTAAGAAGTTTAAATTCAAATTTACCAATTAAATATTTAAGGAGTTTAATGTCTATACAATATGTACTAACTATGTACTTTAGTGTAAAATAATTTTATACTATTATTTAATTATAAATTATCGTTTGAATTATTTTAAAATAATTATTTTAAAAATTAATAAATTTATTATATATATATAAGATGGATTGTGATTTGATAATTATGTAAAATGGATTGTGATTTGATAATTATATAAAATCTTTTACATTTCAGTGTATAACCATTTTTCTATATTTAAGTATATTTACTAAAATGAATACTTTGATCACGTAAGGACTGAAACGAAAAATATTGTTGGATATAGAAACTAAGTCTATAATTTAACAAATTATAAATTGTCTAATGTTTTACACTAATCTAAATTTACTTATTTACCAAGTGAGGTAACCTGGAAAATAAATAATTCTTTTGAACCACTTATACTACTAGGAGGGGGTTCAAAAGGTTTGTAAAAACCAGTGATCTGTCAAATTATGTTAGGTGAACTTTAAACCCTTTTTTTTGTAATGCAACCATATATAAGCAACTTAATGTAGTTTATATATTAATTAAATTTTATTTAACAAAAATTCTAGGTGAAATTGACGTGAGGTTACCTGGCAACCAAAATACATTATTTAGTTTAGGTTTTTTTTCCTCTTAATTTCTAAATTTTTAACTATAAATTTAGTGCAACCTTAAATAATTTGACGTTTCTCTTTCTATAGTTATTTGGAATTAGTTTACTTAATGGAAATGAGCAACCGTGCTCATGAAGGTTTTATTCGCACCAGTTTTTTTTTAAGTTCACCTCAAACTTTTTCAAAAGTAAATTTTTGATGGAAGTGCCCCATTTTTGCTTCTTGCACTGCCAAAAATACTTCAATAGATAAAAATACCCCTCTCCGTACAACTTATAACAAAATGATTATTCAGGAAAAGTATCCTTTTCTGGAATATGATTTTCATATTCCAAAATAGATTTTTAGATTACTCATCTCCATTATGAAATAATTATTATGACATTACACTATTTTGGAAACCCAATTATTCAATCGTTTCAATATGTAAAATACAGGATTTTCAATCCTAACTGGAAAAGAGGGGAATGGTTACTCAATTTCTGTATATAATTTTTATATTCTAGAATAAATAATTGAAGAGTGTAAAGGTATTTCAAAATAGTTATTTTATAATAGTTACTCTGAAATATAGAAATCATACTATGCAATATAGAAATCATATTATGTAATAGAAATTCTAGAATAAGTTTTCCAAGATTACCCCTCCACCCTATTTGAGAATATGACTTTTAATTTTGTATATTTTGCAATGGCTATTCCGGAAGGAGATACAACAGCACCCCCAAAAGTCTTTCCCTTTCTTTCTTCCCAAAACCTCATCCCCAAAGGCAACATCATCCAAAACGGATGCTTATGACACACCTTTCTCCCATTTTCTCTCTCATTTTAACAAACATAATCTCTTCTAAATCCTGATCACTTGTTTTGTGTGCGCTACCTTACGATTATTGAAGGCCAAACAATAAAGACACTAACTCCTTCTGCAATAGGCGTTGAAGCCCACTGGCAGAATCAGGCAACCCCTTCACTTCTGAAGAAATTGATTAACTAAATCCAGTCTCGTTTGTGCCCCTTGATTAGATTTGTTCATTCCTCATGGTAATCCGAAGAACATAAGATTATTATTTAACCTATAAATATAGCTACTTTGGTTACTTACTAAGACAAGAAAAACTCCTTCAAGGCATAATTATCATTATCTAAGGAATAATGACATCATTCAATGTCTTGCATGTTGTTGTGACTTTTGCACTAAATTTTAATTTACTAATCAATACATCACTTTCTTTTAAAACTACCCAACCATCCCAAAATCCTTCCAATGACATCAATTATGCACCAAGGCCTTTGTCTGCGTACGTATAGTATTGTTGTGAATTAATTGTGCAAAAAAGGTAAAGTCACATTGTGGTGATCAATTTTTTGTTCAGTACGCCCATTAGTGATCAAATAGTTAGCAACCATTGTTGTCAATGACATGAGAAAATCTTGTTTCATAGGTCTCACAAAATATTTGTTGGAATCACCAACGTCCAAGCAAAATCAAACTCAAATTTTGAGTAGGTGCGAGAAGGTTTGAAATTATTATACCTCTATTAGTTCATCATTATTAGTTTATGTCTTACATTTTATTATTGTACAATCCAAAAATGGTAAAGATACACGTGGCCATCACTGCAAAGTCACTATACATGTGGATACCCTCCACGTCAGTGTTGTTATATTAATAGTGCTTATTTATTCTCCAAGTGTCAACCTGGACACATGTGTCCGCCCTCCCTGTCAGCCTTGCTACAAGAAGTGCGGACGTCGACCTTCTACCTCAAAGGGGTACAAAACAACCTTGCCTAAGTCCCTAAACCCCTCTAAGCTTAGAAAGATTAGGAACACAAAACTATGCTAAGAAGACCCGCTAATTTGTCGCTTATAATTTGTTTTGAATTGAGACCATAATTGGTGCTAACCTATAACAAATTAGAATTTACACTTTGGTGGATCTATAGAATCAAGTCCTAGTTTCAAATATCTTTGATCTCATTCAATTTAGAGTTTCCTATAGTGTTTTATGACTATTGCACCAAAATAGGTTGGCAGAGATCAATCTATAGACAACTTTGCATGTAAAGGGTTATTTGAGTATGTTCATGGTTTGTGATGCATAAGATATATGCTCAAGTATTTATCTTTGTCTTGGTAAGGTTCATGAATCATGAATGTCCATTTACCTTAAGAAAAGTGCATCTAGCCATGAATATAAGTGGTGAAGGTTAAGGCAACTAAGTAGAAACATAATTATTGTATTGAATTGCACTTTCCAAGTGTTTTGTTATGCTGAGTTGGTTGAAATGTTGTGAGTTGAATTTATTTTCACTTGATGATCTTGAGACCTTGTATGTCAACTTAATTATGCAATTGATTATCGTTATAATTGGAGTTCTTGCCACTTAATTATCTTGATCCTAACAATTTAAGGTGTGTAAAAATTGGTTTGGTTATGTGCTCTGATAAATCTCAAAGTGTAACATTGTGATTTTCTTAATTCATGACAAAGTAATTTTAATTAAGTTGCAAGAATATTTAAATATTTTATGATATATATATATATATATATATATAAAGTGCGTGATGTTTTTATGTTGTTCACGAGAGATGGGTAAAGTGTGTCGGGGTCAAGAATGACTCATTCCATTTTTTCCTTCTCTCATTGAGACTTATCCATTACTAGATAACTCGTATACTGGAAGCACGATGTACTAGTCTAGTTCATCAAAAAACGAATGAAATAAGCACTTTATTTGAATTATCTATTTATTCAAGTTTATACATGTTTAAAAGGAACATATATGTGAAACAATCTTTTGTTTCCTTTTATATGTTTAATGGTCATATTGAGTTATGAATGACATATATGGAAAGTCCTAATCCTATCAGACAGAAACACACAATATCCGCTTAATTGAAGCAGATGCGCAGGAACGATCCCTAAAGCAAATACTCGGAATGCTCCATGACTAAGTATGCCCATTCAGAGATGTACTTCTATTTATCGACAATATCTTCCGCTTCGTCCAAGCAGATTCATCTTTCAAATGGCCAGTGGAAGAATGCCCTGTGGGACTTGAGGAAGAGAAGAGAGTAGGGTGATCCGTTTTCTAGTTCGGTTCGAGAATCTCTCCCCTTCTTCTATTCCGTTCCGAAGAGTAACAAGGACCAATTCTCCTACTTTAATTTCACGATTTTGTAAAATATATAAACAAGATCAATCTACACATTGGTCATAACATTCAATTCCAAAGGTACACTATGCAATTACAAGCATTTCTTTACCTATAAATACAACATCAAAGATTGAAGAAAATTGACGAACGTACATAGAAAGACAAGAGTCATGAATCAAGAAACGAGAGAAAAGAAAAGCACTTGTTAAGAAACACACCGAGCTTAAGAGAGTTCGTCCTTTGTAGTATACAAAGTATTAGTGAGAGATTATTGTAAATCCACTCTCTGAGTGTTGTAAAGAATCTATGATTCTATGTCAAACTTTTGTTTGTGAAAGCTAGGAGTGACTTAGTGACAAAATAATACTTAGGTGTTTTTAGATTCAGGGGGAGTCTAAGGGTTGTACTAGGAGTGGCCTCGAGAATACTTGTAAGCCAGAAGTGACAGGAAATAATACTTGTTGTAATCAAGGTTGATTAATGGAACCCCTTACTAGTTGGTAAAGGAGAACTGAATGTAGCTCAGGTTGAATGAACTAGTACAAAACAAAGTATTTTTATTGCTCTTCATTACCTTATTAAAGCATTTTCATTGTCCATTACTATCACAATCTGCACACAAAGTTTTATATTAAAAGACAAGTTTTACATCTTATTGGACGACAATCCACCTTTTGTCACTGGACGATGGTTTTTATAAACTCATTTATTAGAACATCTTCCATTCCAAAAAGGTTTTAGATTTTAAATAACATAATATTCAACCCCTTCTAGTGTGATTTGTTGTATTTCAGCCCTAGATGTTATTTAACTAATGAATTTGGTTTTACTTAAAAAAGTAATGTCTACAACTCTATATATTCTCAAAATAGTGAGCAAAGGCCAAGATGTTAGGATTTGGTAAATGTTTTCACTCTGTTTATAACTGTAGGCATAGTATATTTCCAAATTAGGTCTTCAGGTAAACACAAAAGTTGTAGATAATCTTTTCTTTCAAATAAGACAAAGAACAACTTAATTAAGTGTGTGTGTATAATTATGATGTATATATGAAGGTCATGGGCGCATAATAGGAAATGAATGGGGTAGTAACCTAAAACTTAGAAAATGTTATGATAACCATAAACATAAAACGAAAATTCGACATAATGGTAGAATGATACATAATTATGATGCGTCGAATGATCTATGACCTTGTTGTTACTAAGTTTTTATGTTATTGAGATAATCATGCTTTTGAAGAAGTGATTATGTGTTGTTGAGATGAATGTTTTTAATGAAGTGATGAATGATAAACTTGTATTGTAACGGTCCGTGTGTGTTGGAAGGGTTATCTATGTTTGATAAAATTACTCGTTTCCCATAAGACCAATCATAAGACTCCCTGAATGGATGCACATGTAATCTATGTTAAGGGATGAGCCTAAGATGATTGCTCATGCAGTATAAATCTCCACGGAGTAAAGTCTTGGTGTTTATTATTGGTGTGCATGATGTTGTTTGATTCATAGACTCTTGATGATGATTCTTGATGCTTGAGTTGTGATGTTGATTACTTGATTGTAATCCATGATGATTGTAAATGAAATGTCTTTTTATGTGAGTTGGATGTTGTTATTAATTGACTTTCAAAAGTTATGTTTTAAATATGATGAAGTCAATATATGTAAAGATTTCAGTAAAGAGTTTTGTTATGGGATTAGAGCCTTCATTGATATGACCATTCTCTCACAGTTGACGCTTGTGCAATGTGTTGCTTGTTTGAGGCGAGAGAAAAAATAATAGTATAGACAACTGCATATGCTTTTCTCCTCAATGCTGAAGAATATTCTTTTTTGATTTCTTCTATTATGTCCTTATATACTTCATATACAAACGTTAACAATTCAAATAAGACAAGCAAACTGAATTTTTACAAATATAAGTATGTGCATTTCCCTTTTTGGTTAACATGAATCCAAGTCATGGTTGGACGTCACTTGTACCTAATATAAAATGATTTGTGTAAGTGGATAAGTCCTTTGGAAGCGTATAAATAGACACAATATAAAGACATCGATTTTCACAAATGAATGGACGCTTGTTTTTCAATAGCGCGTTGGACGCTGAAAATAACTCTTTTATAAAAACAAGTTTCAATTATGAATGTACGACAGCTAATAAGAACATAAGCTAGATTTTTATTACCATGTGTGTTCATATTTAGTAAGTCATGTTTCACTTAAAGAATAAACGATTAGTACATCGATAATTTATATTTTTTTAATCATCAAAATATAGGATATGAATGAATCATCCAATTATAATTTATATTTTTTTAATCATCAAAATATAGGATATGAATGAATCATCCAATTATAACATGATGGACCATCTAGTCTTAACACGAGATATAATTTGTACTTGGATTGCATCATTCCATGCATTTGTTAAGTGTAATGACACAACATGTGAAATGTTATCGATGCTTAAAATGTTAATAAGAGAAACCATCATGCAAATGTTTATAATTGCACCTTAAAAAACCAATGAAACGTAAGTATAATTCCATATCCTTTACGAAAAATAGTAAGAGTGCCATTTAGGCAAGAATAATTGTTTTTGTGCTTTGACACGTTTAGCTATATAAATGTTATATTTATTCAAATATTTTATTATGTATATTAGGATAAATATTTATTTCATATAATTAAATTTGTGATATTTTAATTTTTTTAATGAATAATTTAAATTATAATATAAGATTTTTTTAATTCTTAATAGTTTCTTTTAAAATAGTTATTGAAATCTAATTTAAAGTAGATAAAATGATGATAGTTTGAGATAATTGAGAAAAAAAATCAATTTATTAGTTGAAAAAATAACATGTTAAATGTAAAACCCATCCAAAATAATTGAAAATACTCAAATTGAAAATCGCAAAATTCAAAAATTCAAAATCAGCATATTTTTTGTGATTTGATTTAGTTTTTGGATCTTGTTATTAAAACCAAATCAATCCGCATATTATAACTATATTATTTTATTTAATGGTGTTTAATATTATGTAGCTAGCATTATTTTTAATTTATAATAGTTATAGTATGTGATTTATAATATACTTTTTCCTATAATAAATTTGTAATATGTGAGTTTTATTGTGATAATTAATAATAAGTATTGAATAATTTATTATATTCCTTTTCTTTAATATGTATATTTTATTTCATATATTAAAGAAGGATGCGTCAATATGTTAAAAATAATGTTAAATATTATATAATGTACAAATTATTATGTAAAAAAAAATAGTAATATTATTTTATAATAATGCTAAATAAAAATAAAAATAATAATTTTAACTTAAATATGTTAAAACAAAAATTTAACAAAAAATAAAATTTAATTTTAAAATGATATAACGTTATAGTTATATTATAATTATGTACTTTTAATTGATAAATGGTAAAATATGATAATAAATTAAAAAATATCATCAAATCGAATCAAATTAAATCATAAAAGATTAATTAATTTTTTTGAATTTGATTTTATATATAAATCAAATCATTTTTTTATTTTATATTTGATTTAGATGATTTTTTTAATCTAAAAATCAAATCAAACCACACCAAACACTCCTATTTACTATATTTGGTATAAAAATATATATCTTTACATATAAAAATCATGCCAAGAAAATAAAATTTACGTGTGAACAATCTCCACCCTCGATTCATTCCCTCTACAATCCAACGGCTGCAAGAGTCGGTGCTCCACCTGCAGGGTCCACACCATAATAAAAGGTGGTAAAACTGACACTCAAAATAGTGTTACACTCCCTGCGAGGGACGGAGAGAAAAACGAAGAAGAGTGAGTTACCGTTCCGTGTTCCCACTGAGTTGGTATAAACGAGTGAGCGAGTCACAACTCACCGCGCTGCATGGACCCTCTCGAAGCTTTGGTTGCCCAAATCCAAGGGCTTTCGAGCACTCCCGGCGACCTCACTCGCCTCCACAGCGTTCTGAAGCAAGCCGATGACTCGCTCCGATCCGAGTCGACTCGCCTCGCTCCGATTCTCACTCAGCTCGACCCCTCCATTCACTCCCTCGGGTTTCTATACATCCTGTATGTATAAAATTTGCGAAATAATGATAATAAGCGTTTTTTTTTCGATGCTCAAAACCCTAGTTGTTGAAATATTGTTTTTTAATGTTGCGAGATTGCGAGATTTTATTCTTATTATCGTTTTGATTGCAGAGAAGCTTCAATGACCGGTCCGCTAACCAAAACGCAGGCTGAGACCGTCGTTCCGATAGTTACTAGGTTTATTGGCGCTTGCAGCACGGAGCAGATTCGCTTAGCGCCTGATAAATGTATTAGAATTTGGGATATGAGATTTGAATATTCTGCGTTGCTTAATTCATTGCTTATAGACCAAGGCTTTTGAATTGTGGTCACTTTCATGGTCGAATTGACATTGTAGGATGTTGCTGCCTAAATTGCGGTCATGGACAGTTTTTTAAAATCTGGTTGCTTATAGATGAGTTAAATAAATAATAAATTGTGTGTTGAGATTATTTTGATTGGTTGTGAGATATTCGTTGTTTGGTTAATTGTTGTCATATAAGAAAAGGAGAGATGCTATTGTTGGTTGATAAAGAGGGAAGTGTTTTAGTGAGTTATGATGGTTCAATTGGAGTTGATGCTTCTTGGTTTTTGTTTGTTTGATGATTCTTGATTTTCGTTTGTTTGATGATTCTTGATTTTCGTTTGTTTAATGCTTCTTGGTTTTCATTAGTTTAATTTTTTTCCCCGGAATTTTGTAGTTTTGTCTGTGTGAGGAGGTTGAAGGATCAAAGGGAGAAGACATTTTAATTTGGTGTTGATGTTTCTCAGTTTTTGATTGAGTAATTATGTTTTTTTTTTCTTTTGTTTTTTTTTTTTTTGGAATTTTGTAGTTTTATCTGTCTGTAAGAGGTTAAAGGATCAAGTGATGCTGTTAGAAGCTCCGATACGGGGTGTGGCTCCTTTGTTCACCGCTCTTCGGAAACTTCAGGTCTCCACGGAACACTTGACTCCGCTACACTCAGAGTTTCTTCTGCTGTGCTTGTTGGCAAAGTGCTACAAAACTGGTCTATCCATTTTGGATGATGATGTTTTTGAAGTAGACCAACCCCGAGACCTTTTTCTCTACTGTTATTATGGGTGCGCTGCTTTCTTCCTTTCTTTCCTTCTGAGTTTGTCCATATTTTAGTATTGCCTTTTAGTTGATGGAATATACTGCAATTTGTTCAACATTGAACAGTACTGGATTTTTCTCATTTCTATTAAATATGATGTAGGTAGTGTTGTGTTACGTACAGTAGTGTTGTGCTTGTAGGATTTTCATATGCCATTTCACTTGTGAGTTGGGAGGGGAAGAAATCAAAAGAAAATGAAAGGGGAGGGAAGTGGATAAAAATTTAATTAATAAGTTTCCTTGCTTTTATTTGGATGTTTAAGGTCCTTCAAATTGTTCGAATTTTAAAATGTTCACAATAGTGTTGTTAAATAGCGGCCATTGCAGATGGCCTGGTGAATTTTTGCCAACCACCATAGGGGAGGCCCGGTATGGAGGTGCCATAAGGCGCAATGGCGTGTTTATATGGTGGAGTTTTGGCCTTTTGCCATGTTCAGCCATCTGCCATTGATAACACTAGTTCACAAAATTAGTGAGGAACGGCGAAGGGGGGGGGGGGTATATGACATGTTTAAAAACCTAAACAAGGGAGCGATTTGCTTTAAGGGCCTGTTTGGGTAAGCTTCTCTAGAAGTACTTTAGGAGAAAAAAATAAGAAGAAAAAGAGGAAATGAGCTTCTTCATAAGCTAAAATGAGCTATGCATTAGCTAATTTGTAGATTTCCTCTCACCTTTTACCTTTTAGAGAAGTTATATTAGAGAGCTTCTACAAATTAGCTAATGTCTCGCTCATTTTAACTTATGGAGAAGTTCATTTTCTTTTTCTCTTCTTATTTTTCTCTCTTATAAGTGCTTTTAGAAAAATGCATCCAAACAGGCCTTAAATCTTCCCTCCTAAATCTGTGTTATGATCCATTAAAAGAGAATGCAGAATTTAATGAGGAAACCAGTAGCAGACCCAAATGATAAATGTAGCAAAGCTGAAATAATACTGTATCTCAGGAGTCTACAACTTCCCCAAGCCCATCACTTATCTGAGGGAGATAACCCTGTTTCCCTATACCGCACCGCATAAGGAAAAAGTGCTAGATGAATCCACTCTCTAACCCTTACTCTGTTGTATATTTCCCTATTATAACAGAATCATAACCTCATGCTTCCTGTCACTTCATAACTTCATTCCCGAATTACCCTCTTCTAATTAACTCACCAGTCACCACTCCACTCATCTCTCCCCTATGTGTGTAAACTCTCCAAATCCTGGGATTTTTGTCCTTGCTCAGTACCATCATCTCATTCCTTAAAATTGGGCCTCATAAATCTCTCATCCAAAAATTGCTTTACAAATTGCCTCTTAAATGTTTCAAATTATGATTATTGCTGCTTATACGATACCAAACAAACCTTAGGGGAGTGAATCACACCACAAAAAGCTACCCATTGTGGTGGAAAAATGCCCAATGTCATATATATCATATGGCAAAATTCTATATTTCTTATGAAGGACTCAACTCCTATACCTTGCAATTTGGGGTCCTAATATTCCATTTGCTCCACAGCCTGTGTCCACATGTGTTGGCTGTGCATGAGCACTTATGACTATCAGTAGTGAACAATGCAATGTTGCTGTCACCACCTGTACTGTTTCCGGCTAAGAGACATTGTGGTAGGCTCTATACCAAATTGTTAGGTATCTTGAAAATTATCTGTAATAGCACTGTAACAACTATTAAACGAGAAGACTGCTGGTGCTCCTAGGGACCTTCTTCCTCCTGCTCAAAAGCCTCACTCTCTTTTTTGCCTACCCCCTCTCTGTTGCTTTTACTTCCACTTATACCCTCCCTTCAACTGAATTATCCTCTGGCTCTTTCTATCTTGACAAAGTGTCCAATCTGTATGCTCCTATCTCTGAACACATAACTTGTGCATCCCACATTATTCCTTTTAGAAAACCTTTCTTATGTTTTATGATTCTCATCAGTGTTGTTAAATAGCCATTATAGCACTATTGCATTGTGGAATTCCTTGGATGTGCTATTGTGACTCCGTCCACAAATGTGGCTGCTGTGGATGTCGTGGCTGCGGTATGTGTCTTGCATCCTCTTGTCATCTTTGGCGAGTCTCCAGCCAATTAAATTAAAATGCACATGGACGAGAATAATGAGTGATTTAAGTAATTGTTAGCATTTAATGATTTTAGATTGTGCTTCTGGTCATGATCTATGGGTGAAGAAGTTGAATTGTCTCTGACTTCTAACCTTCTATCAGAGGTATGATATGCATTGGACAGAAGCGCTTTCAGAAGGCATTGGACCTCCTGCATAATGTTAGTGATCTACATACAACTATACTTGTATTGATTATGTTTTTTTCATATTTTCCTTTTAGTTCAGCATTTGTAGTAGCTTATTGGTTATATACTCCAGGTTGTAACTGCTCCCATGTCTACCATAAATGCTATAGCTGTTGAAGCTTACAAAAAGTATATATTGGTTTCTCTCATTCGTCATGGACAGGTAAGCCTATATTCTCTCTTGCCTCTATACTTGTCATGGCTTAATGAAGGTATTAAATCAAAATTTTGCTTTTATATAATATTGATGGATTTTTTTTATCCCAAATATTAAATAGAAAAAAGTGATAAATAGTGTCTCATTTATTTAGAGGTTGCGGCTTTTATGTTTCCCAATGCACAGTATATTGTCAGAAGACAAAACCTTTATCTATAGGATTTTGCTCATTTTGACCAATTTAACTTTAACCTTTATTTTATGAAGCCCTATATTTGTAGTTTATCAGCTGACCTTGCCATGTGTTTGATGCCAGTTCTCAACCAGTCTTCCTAAGTATTCTTCTTCGACTGCTCAAAGGAACCTGAAGAACTTTTGTCAGGTATGACTTTAATTCAGCTGAGGTTAGAAAAGACAGGAAGCCTTTGACCTTTTTCTTACAAAATATTTTGTTTGATTCTCTTTGGTTTGCAAGATATTGATAGGAAATAGGAATAACTCCTATCTAAGGTGAGAGTGTGCGCATAATGAAAATTAGAAGAGATACTATATTGTAGTGGAGAGAAATAGGAAGAGATACAGATATAATGTGCTGAAATAGTTAGAGCAACACTTGATCCCTGTTAAGGAAGAATTTCCCTATCCCCCAAGCTGAAAGGTGGAAAATATATGCATGACCCCTCCTTACTCTTTAATATCTCTATTTAACAGAATACACAGACCTGTTCCCTCTCTCATCTAACTAACTCAGGGACATTTTAGTAATAGACCAAGCTTTAGTAGCCACTGGGTTAAATGAATCATGGTCTGCTACGGTAGTTGGATCAAGATTCTTATCGGTACCACCTTCCTGAGAAGCTGCCTTGTCCTCAAGGCAGAAATAAAGAAATTGACATTTGGTATTGCTATCTTCTTCCCAAGCTTCTATGGGTTTGGACTTCCACTGGAAAAACCATTTAGAGAATGCATCCATTGTTTGTGTAATTCCCTAGTTGTCAAAGTATTTTCTGGTCCAACTGGAGTAGAATTGTTTACCTCCAATCCAGAAGGAAGGACAGTGTTCATCTTGCTGTTTTAGAGTCTTACTATTGTAAGAGTAAGACTGCTTCTAACTTACCCTGCTGTTGGGCATCCAGTTCCTTGAAGATTGTAGAAGGGTTATTCAGCCTAGCCATTTGCTATGTACCTTCTTGTTCCCCTTCCTCGTACCCCTTTTGTAAGACAATGATATGATTAGTGCCACTAAGGCACTAACCCTGTATCCTTTTAGGTTAAATGAATCATGGTCTGCTGCTAGTTGGATCTATATTCCTATCAGATAATTTTTGAGCATGCTGTTACATCATGGCATTGCAAGGAAAATGATTCTCTCGTGTTTTGAAGTTCTTTTCCATTTAATTTATTTTTTGCCACTGTTGTAATCTGATGCTAGTTCTGCTTTTATTTACTTTTTTTTATTGGGTTCTGTGACTTCATTTTAAGCAATCCCCAACCCCCTCTCCTGACTTCTATTAAAGGCAATGGCAGTTGATTTAGTTTAGACTTAGTTTTCAATGTTGTACTTCACTTTCTTCAACTAGATTTTTGTTTGTGATCTGAACATGCGTTCTAAATGTGAGACATAAAGACATTTCTATGTTGGAGAGATCTTAGTTTATCTATCCTCTTTTTCTGGAGACTGAACATCTTCTGACCTTAATAGGATTTTGGAATATGTTCCAATGAGTAGCTTCTACTCTACCACACAATATGTTTGCTTTAGTTTTTCTTCTTCTCAGTAACTGCACTGCAATTGATGGTTTCCCTGTTTATTCTTATTCATAGATTTGCTTATTTAGAATTTACTTTCTTGTACCATCAACTCAAATGGAATACCTTGTTGTCTTCCGTTGCTTGATTTCTTTGAAGCACATTGTTGAATTTCATTTGACTTGTCTTCCAAGCATATATTTTGGACTTTATGTTAACCTTAAACTTTTTTCCACATTTGAGCAGCCTTACGTTGAATTGGCAAATAGTTATGGCACTGGACAAATTGAAGAACTAGAGGCATATGCCAGGGCAAATGCAGAGAAGTTTGAATCTGTACGCTCTTTCACATACTTGTCCTTTCATTTGAAGCATCAGGCATTTTGACTAGAAACCTGACTCTTCACTGTCTAATTTCTGGTTCTTATGTGGTTACTTCATAAGATTTCTCTGTAATTGTTTGTCTATGCGACAGGCTGATAATTTATGTGAAATTTTCTGTTTCAGGACAACAACCTTGGACTGGTTAATCAGGTTGTATCATCCATGTATAAGCGGAATATTCAGAGATTGACCCAGACATACTTGACCCTTTCTCTCCATGATATAGCCAGCACAGTGCAGCTAAATAGCCCCAAAGAAGCTGAAATGCATGTGCTACAAATGGTGTTCCTCCAACTGATATACTTTGTCATTTCATTTAGCATTAACATTTTACCACTAATAACATACTCCCGAACTACAGATTCAGGATGGTGAGATATACGCAACTATCAACCAGAAGGACGGAATGGTGAGATTCTTGGAGGATCCTGAACAATATAAAACCTGTGAAATGATTGAACATATTGATTCATCAATCCAAAGGTATGCTTTTGGTATATTTTATATTAAGCTCATTTAGCACAGTAACTTTCCTGAAGTGTCTTGTAAGACAATTTTGTTTAACCTGAAAATCTTGAAATGAAAATTTTACAGTTTTAATACTTTTAATGCTTAATTTGATTGTGATCTGTGTCTATAATATATGTCCTTCCTCTTGTACTGAAAGCAATTTTTTTTTTCTCAATTAACGTCCAGAATAATGGCACTCTCAAGGAAACTTACTGCAACAGATGAACAAATTTCATGTGATCAGTTGTATTTGTCTAAGGTGTGCTTAACTGTTTCATTCTTTTATCTATAAACTTCTATATAAATTTTTTTTTTAACTAGCAAGAGTGACTGTGCTCTCAGGCTGGAAGAGAGAGACAAAGATATGACTTTGATGACTTTGATGTTCCACAAAAGTTCAACATTTAAGGGGCTAGGAATGATGGAAGTAGATCTGGTTATGGTCCATCACCCGTTTCCTTCATCTTTTGTTATCCCTGGTTCTGAGAGTGGGGGAGTGTTTTATTTCAGTCCCAAATGGACGAGTGCTTGTTCTGAGGATGTTGAATTGTCTCAACTTATTAACTATATAAAATCTATAGCAGTTTCTTTGCACATTTAATTATGTTCTGTTGACCAAGCATAGTGCAGTAATGTTGAGGTCTCAAGGAAAATATCCTCTGTTGTAAATACAAATATAATTTTTATTATATCTGTAAATTTTTATTAATTAAAGTATTTAATTAAACATATAAAAATCATAAACATAAATTTTAATATAAAATTATAATTTTAATTTAAATTTATGATTTTATATGAAAAAATATTTTAATTATTAGATTAAAATTAATTGTTTATGTGTATTAAATATAAATTAAAAATTTAATGTTATATGTAGAAATATTAATTTTTTTTTAATATAATTAATCTATTAACCATACGGATTGGCGGCTGGTGGCATGAAGCTTACAACTTTGGCAATCGAGGGAGCATTTGTGAAGTACGTAATAAACGTTCATAAGTTTTTATTTTTTTGAAAATAAAGTTATCGTGTAACATTAAATTTTAGTTCTTATACTCGAGGTGAATTTTCAATTCAATTTTTTAGGGAATTTAAAATGATTGAAGATAAAAAAAATAACTTTATTGGATAGAATATTTAAAAAGAAATTAAATTTTGGTATTTTATGAATAATTTTGATTAATTAAATAATGGGATATCAATTTTTCTATAAAAAAATTAAAGAATTTGAAAAAAATAATTCTCTCACTTTCACCCATGTTCATGTTCTTGTTCATGACTCTCGTTCGATGTTTGTAATTGGGATAACCAAGGTTTTTAGGGTCAAGGTTTTTAGGGTTGACATTGACACTAGTTTTTCACCAACATTAGGATTTTTTTTTAATGACATTGTCTAAAGTTACTTTTCCATCACCGTTAACTAGATTTTTTTGTTCAACATTGGCCAGAGCTATTTTTTAGTTGACACTTGCTAAGGTTTTCAGTCGATATCATGTATAATTTTTTTGCTGAAATCAATTAGGATTTTTGGTCGACATTGGCCAAGGCTAATTTTTAGTCGACATTGATTAGGATTTTTTTGACCGATGTTTAATAGATTTCTTTAGCTAACATCGATTAAGGTTTTTAGGTCAACGTCAACTAGGTTTTTTGGCTAACATCGGTCAAGGCTTTATAGCCAACACCAAATGATTTTTTTCTTCATCAGCTAGAATTTTTTATCGACATCAGTCAGAGTTATTTTTTTAGTTGACATTGACCAAGGTTATTTTATAGATGTTGGCAAGGTTTTTTGGCCAAATCTGCCAGTGCTACTTTTTGGTTGACATTGACTAGGGATTTTTCGACCGACATTGGCAAAAAAACCCACTGACATTGGCCATAAAAACCCTAGCCGATGTCAGGCGAAAAAACCTAATCAGCTCCAGCTAAAAACTTTCCAATTGACATTGGTTGTAGCCAACATCGTTTGAAAAATAGCTTAGTCCGAAATCAGCTAGAAAATATTCTCGATATACTTTGGCAAAATAAATCCTAGGTGACGTCTGTCGAAAAATAGTCCTTATTGATGTCAGTCTAAACACATCATTGGATGTGGTCGGTTGAAAAAGCCCTGATTAAAATTATTAATATTTGTATTTTAATTAAATATGTCAAAATTAGTATTTTTTTGTCTCTGAAGTTTAATATTAGAATTTTATCTATTTATAATATAAAAAAATTGCATATGGAGGAAATTGAGTTGTCCTATCCAGTGTTATTGAACCTGGTCCAATCCGTCGGATTGGAACTCGATGACTTAATCAGACCAGTTATGCTATTAGACTGATCATACAATTGACCCGAGATAACTCAGGCAAACCCGATCAGATACGTCATCGGATCTCTCCAATAGGTGAATATCACAAATGAATTCTCTATGCATACAAGACGTTTTGTATCCTTAGAGTTTTATTGTATGGAGGATTCGAAAGAGATCACATTTTACGAGAAGTGGGAGAAGGAAGACAGTTACAAAGATGTTACGAAGAAGTGAGGGATGTGTGAAAGAGAGATAAATATAAAAAAGGATAATTTTGATTTTTTTTTATTTTTTTATGCAATTGACAAAAAGTTGTTCCCTTTTATAGTGAGATACAAGTTTTTATTATATTTGTGGTCTTTCATCACAATATTTGGTCCGTATCTTAATTATTTTTAAAATTAAACACGGGACAATTGATTTTGTGTTTTGCTGTCACTCGATTATGTCAAATGCACCCTATATTTGTATGAATGATTTGTTATATTTTCCTGATTTTTGTCACATTTCCAAACTACTAATAGAGAGAACTTGTATTTTCTTATTGAAACGGGATGAATTGTTTAAATCTACCGAAACTGATTCCACACCACCCCAACAAAAATACAATAAAAATGAAGCATTATAACCTAGATAGAGCAAGTTTATTTAAGTCCTTCCTTAGTATCTTTCCTGAGGCATTCTTCGGTATTGAATCAACAAATGCTACACGCCTTATTTTCTTGTATGGTTCAACCTGCAGCCAAGAAAAAAAATACTAAATAATAATATCAATATGATATATAGCTCCATAACATTCAACATGCAAACAAGGGGAAATGCATGATTGTGGAGTAAAACTGAAAAGAGGACTATTAGCAACACATTGTTTAATAGAGTTCTTTTAATATGTTTTTATTTTTATTTTTAGTTAAATTTATTTAATTTCTACCAAAGAGAAGTTACTATTGATTAAAAATTAAAGACTATAGAATTATGAGAAAAACTCATTAAGTAAGAAGTATCGTAAAAATGCTATGATTTTTAATAAATATTAGTCAACAATAAAGAGCGCAAATGTATTTTGATATCATTTCTCAATTGAAAATCTCAATGGTCAAAAGAAAGCACAAGGAAATGAGTACCTGTTTGGCTACAAAATCAATTATCTCTGTTTCACTCAGGGAACTTTGGGGTTGTCTTACCACAAACGCCATGGGCAACTGGCCGGCTTCTTCATCAGGGTATCTGTTAATGACATGTGAAGTGTTATTAATTCTTTCTTAGATACCATTCAAAATCTTGTGTCTTCGTGAATTGTGAGTTCCAACTTCCTATTACAATAAGGATTGTAAAATATTGCCTTTGTAGTGGAATGAGGATTTTCAATTGCATAATCCTTCTATATATATATATATATATATATATATATATATATATATAAATGTGTAACACTATTCACTTTTATTTAAATGTTATTCTTTCGTGAAGTGACAAACTTCACTCTTTTAACACGGATGTGGTACAGTGGTAAGTCTTCTTATGATTTTAATATCAAGTACTAAATGATTTAACAAGTTGTAACTTAGCATTAGAGACTAATTTCAATACATTATTTTATCTTAAGAATTCAATTACATACTAATATTTATTTGGTATATTCTCTTATGATTTTAATGTCTACGGAACAAACTATAATTGAATGTTGACTCCCTAAAAAAAACTGAATATTAATTTCAAATATTTAAATATTATTTTATCTTCAAAATTCAAATATGCTTCTAACATGTATGATATATTTTCATATGCTTTTAATATCAACCGAACGATTTAATTAACTTCCTAACACTTTTAAATTTTAATCTATCATTTTTAATATATTTAGTTTTAACTTTAATTTTAATATTTTCAAAAAATTATCAATAATTAAAAATAACAATATAAATTATTTATCATAAATTTTAAATATAATTTAAATGTTCAAAAATATTTATTTATTATATAATCTAATTATTATATATTTATATATTTTAAAGTATTTACTTATAATAAATTTTAAGTATATAAAATAAATATTTATTTTATGTAATACACATGCTAAAATACTAATAGTTCATAATTAAATAAGAGTGTAAAAAAAGTGGGTGTAGGTGTGTGTGCTTGTGGTGTTTGTTTATTTTAATTTTTAAGAGTTATTTTCCGTTTTAGCAATTGATCATTGTGATCTTTTTTTACAGAAGTGAAAAATATTTCTTAACTATATATTTCATCAAGTAACAAAATATTTTGTCTTGAACCACGTACTTTTATAAAATTATATATTTTCTACGTTAAACACTTAAAAACAAAGCAAAATATTATTACAAAATTAATTAGAGTTTTGATTCGTTAGGTAAGTCTTACGGAATAACTGCGGCATCATTTATTTCTGGGTGAGACAGGAGATATTGTTCGAGCTCTGCCGGAGCAACCTACAATATACAGTGACATTGTCAAATAACATTTGACACAGGACAGAACAAGAATTTTTATTTAATGGTGGTCATCATAAAAATCATGAAATCGACAAGAATACTTACATTTTCACATACATGACATATAGTTAATATTTTTATGATAAAAAGAAATAATTAATTATATTCAGCATAACATAGACACTAACCAACAAGTACAACTAACATAGAAGTGTCCACTAATCATGATCAAAGCAAAAGGAAGAAGGTATAAAGAAAATAAGAGAAATCTTTTTAATATTTTCTTTCTGATTGATTGAAATTTATTAAAATTAAAATTAATACTTTTGGTAGAATCCACTTCTCATTTAATTATTCACTCTCTTGATTTATTTAGAAGTTAGATTCACCAAAATTATAAATTGATTTTTCAATAAATTTGGATTAATCATAGGAAAAGTATTAAAGAAAATGTTGCTAGCATTCTCTAAAAAAAATAACAAAAACATAGCATGCTCAGATATAAAAAATCACAAAAAATTTTATTTTAATTACCTTTCAAAAAAGCATGCCAATAATAAGTGTTAATAAGATAAAAATAATACAATATTACGAACTAACAAGTCAGACTAATAAATACCTCTAAAAAACCCAATAAATAACCCCTTAAAAGCATTACATTACTAACTAATAAATAATCTTTTTTTCGTATCTTTTATATAAGAAATAAATTACTAATTCATCAATAACAATAAAAATAAGCAGAACAAACAATAGATGTTCAAATAGTCAAATAAAATAAACTAATAAGACCAAACAAAATCGAGAATTAGATGCAATAAATGTAAACCCCAAAAAATAACTATACTATGATATAGTTAAATGAATGCAGGAAAGAACAAATGCATAATGTTGCAGAGTAAATATTCATTTCACTTTTAAAGTTAATAGTTTCTACAAAGTAATATCGACTAGAAAGTTCATGTATTGCGATAAATATTCATTTACTTGTAAAATCAAGATTGCTTCTACAAAATAATATCGACTCGGAAACTATTGTTCCAACATAAACATTAACTTAACGTCTAAAAGGTCTGTTAAGCTTGAGATCTCGGTAAAACTCGACTTTAGGAAGGACAAAAAAATTAAAATATAGCTTTTAAAAAAAATTACAGATTTATTGTAACTTCAAAGTTATTTACGCATCTATAACAACGAGTCGCACTCTAGCCAGACGCAACCGGTCGCGCACCCCACAGGCGCACCAGGGGTCCAGTCGCGCCCCCATCGAGCGCGACTCATTCCGTCTCTAATTCTGTCGCTAATACTTTTAGTAAATGAAATAGAGACCGAAATTAGCGATTAAATTTTAACGACCAATTTTTTTCAAAAAAAAAAAAAAAAGGAATTCGTGCCACGTGGTAAAATTTTTGTTGAATAAAGAATTCGACCAATGTTTTAGCTGCCCCCATTTGGTAAATAAAGAAAAAAATGCCCCCATTGGAGAAAAAAATAACCTAATGTTATTTTTGAATATCAGACTTCAAATGATCTAACTATTTTTGTATATACAAACTTCAAACGGTCATAATTTTTTATAGAAATGTCCGATAGAGATGCACTTTATGTCAAAACGCTCGAAATTAAGAGAAGTAATTAAAAAATAGAAAATAACATTAAATTAACTAATTAAATAATTTAAAAAGTAGACAAAAAGGAAATTTTTGGATGATTGAATCCTAAATCCTAAATTTAAGACACTTAGAGGCATTTTTTTGGAAAAAAAGGGTTGACCAAATCCCCTTTGGGATTTCCTTTGGCCTTCTCCTCTGAATTTCGAGTGTTTTGACATATTGTACGCTTTAATTGGACATTTCCATCAAAAGTTATGACCGTTCGAAGTTTATATACATTGCGTCTCAAAATGACATGTGTCACAACCAGGTAAGTTGCGCCTGACTGTGGTGCGACTCAACTCCAGTCGCCCCTGGAGGGGGGATGTGTCCGGTTGCGTCTTCGTGGGACGTGATTAGTTGCTATACTTGCGTAAATAAGTTTGAAATTACAGTAAATTCATAATTTTTTTTTAAAAAGCAATAAATTAATTTTTTTACCGAAAGAGCAAAAAAATTAAAATATTACTTTTTTAAAAAAAATTACAGATTTAATGTAGAAAGCCTTAAAGATGATAAAACCAACGTTATAACCTAACTAATAATCAATAGATCCTATCAAATGACAAGAAGTACTTGGTCAACTCTACTATAAATAAGAGGGTCTCTAACTAACTCATTCATTCAATACAAAATCAAAAGATATTCCCTCTCAAACTCTCTCGATTCTCCTTTCATTCTCTGACGAATCTCATACCTTCTTCATCTTTATGACCTAGACCGTAACACTCATCATG
Source organism: Glycine tomentella (assembly GCA_007407185.1). NCBI lineage: Eukaryota > Viridiplantae > Streptophyta > Magnoliopsida > Fabales > Fabaceae > Glycine > Glycine tomentella. Next base: position 40,232 of record PYAF01002747.1, read on the forward strand.
ATAGCCTACTGCTAATAATAATCTAATAAAAAGACAAATGAAAACTAAAGTTAAGGGCTAAGGCAAATGAAAAAAATAATTAAACAAATGAGGAAAAAAATGGCAAATAAGGAAAATAAGAGACAAACTTAGTAGAAAGCAAAATTAGCAAAAAAATTGAAAGCAAAACAGAGTGTAAGACGGTAAAGATAATATGCTTAAACAAAATTGAGAAAATGAAAGAGGGGCCAACATCACATTTGCATCAAATATTGTAACAAAATTATAAAAACTGGGGTGATCATGGCCACTGTTGCGAGAAATTATTTGGTATACCAAAATAAAATCATCACAGCGGTCTCACCCAATAATTATGTGATACTAGATATCTTAACATTTTAAAATACTAAATCATCTAGTGTCACATGATTATTGATCGAATTATAAATAAGATGATAATCATGAACAACCTAATAGTTTCTCCACTGCTTCCCTCCACCCCTGATTACGATTTAGGACAAACAACAATAACAAAACTCATACTACAACAATGACACCGGACAGACAATATATCAACAAATATCATTTTTACTTAATATTTGACAAATATGCTACAAATATTTTATAGCAATGTATATGTTACCTGGTACCCCTTGTATTTGATCAACTCCTTCAGTCTATCCACAACATACAAGAAACCTTCGTTATCAAAATAACAGAGGTCCCCAGTCCTTAACCACCCATCCACCAAAGTTGCTGAAGTTGCTTCAGAGTCACCAACATAACCTGCTTTAACATCATCCATACATGCATTTGTGTATGGTTACAATAATTTATTAATATATGATTTTGTGAATAGAACAAGCTAAACACTAATTAAACTGATGAAACAAAATTCCTGCACATGAAATTCTTGTCTTGTGTTTAATTAATTAGTTATCAGTTACCTTTCATAATAGAAGGTGATTTGATCCAAAGTTCTCCTTGTTCACAGGGAAACATGGCTTCTCCTGTGTTTGGATTCACAATTTTGGCTTCCACTCCTGATACCAGTCTACCTGTTGTTCCTGCCCGATTAGCGTCCTCTGGAGATGTTCGGACAACCCCAGCAGTTGACTCAGTTAAACCGTATCCCTACATAATTTACATATGAGAAACTAAATTTGTATAATTTCTTGATATATACAAAAAATTGTTAACACACTATCTATAAAAGATACTATTATAAAAAAGTGTTATACAAAATTTTCATAAAAATTACAAATTTTTTTAAGAACAATCTTTTCATTTTTAAACAACTTATCAATACTTTTTTTTCTTTCTGTTATATCATATTACCTATTATACATATACATTTTTCTCTTCTGTCTTTCTCTTACTTAAAATATGTTTGATCCAACTTATTTTGAACTAATAACTTACTTTTAAGTTAAAGTTGAAAAGAAAAATTTAAAAATTAAGCTAAAACTGTTTGATTATATATATATATATATATATGTATGTATGTATCCTTAAAATTTGTTTGGATATTTTGTATCTATGAGACGAGAGTGAAGCTCCATTACATTGTAATTTTGTAGAATTTGTAAAAAAAAAAATGGAATTATTTTTTTCTTAAGAAATACAAAATGCAAATTATAATCATAAATTCTGAACCTTTTGATACATTATGAACTTGAACATACATTTTCCGTTGGAGAATAATAAATTCCCCAAATAGAAGTGGTAGAATGTAAGTAGTGAAATTTCAAGCAAACTATATAAAGATGAAATAATAATATAAAAATATGAATAAAATTCATCGATATCGATTCATTTTGCACTTAAGAGTGGCATTTGTTAGCTGACTACTATATTGACAAATTAAGGAATTCATTCTTCGAGAGTTAAAAAAGATGGAGTTTGATTTGAGCCTGGATCTTAGAGATTCGAGATAGGGATGGGTGGTTGAAGCCAAGAAGATATATGGAGATTGCTCGAATCAAAGACAACATCTCTGTTGAGTGTTGACTGTTGTGACCCTCTGGACATTGATTTGTAGCAGTGTTGCTAAATAGCGGTTATGGTGGTGCCATGCATGATGAATTTTTTTGTCAACCTCTATAGACAATTTGTTAAGGAAAATCCACCATGGCAGCGCCATAAGGCACAATGGCGTATTTATTTGACGAAATTTTAGCCTTCACCACTTCTTTGTAGCCGCTGAGTGATGATTCAATTTTTTATTTGTTTTAATTTAAGTGGTGTCTTTATGAGTTGGGGATCAATGAAGGTCTTGAAAATATGCAGAGCATAAGCTCTCTTATTAAATAATAATAATAATATTAATAATAATAATAATAAGCGGCACATAGCTAAGGATAAGATCCAGTAGCTTAAGTTACCTAGTTTCATTTTTTTTCTTTAAAAAAAGTTATAATAGGTTTTATTTATGTGTGTTTGTCCAGCTTTTACTTCTAAAGAGAAGTTAAGGTAGAAAAAAGTTGGGCCAATTTAGAGTGAGGGGCATCACTAGTGAAAAAGACATAAGTCTTGAAAGTTTAAAATAGTAATTCATGATAGATTTTGATAGAGTAATTATACATAAATTATCTTTTATTTTTAATATCTCTTCAATTCCTTTTATTTATTTTTATTTCTCATCTTAAACTGTATCATATTTATTTTTTTATTCTCTCTAGATACTGGATAACACATCAATGTTTATTAAACATTTTCCATTTTGAAATAGTAAGATTATAATGAAAATCTTATACTTGTAAAGATTAATGTAAAACAAGTTAAACCATCAAATTAAACTAAATAAAAATAATAAAAAAATTTAAAATCTAAATTAATGTTAGACCGCCGACAAATATACTATTTTTTCGAATCATTAATTTGTTTTTATTTCTCATTGTGGAATGCAAACGTCAGCCAATTTTTTTATCTATAATTATTAATTAAAAAATTATTCCATTTGATGTATACATTTTTATTTATAATTAATTTTAATATATATACATATATAATTATTTTTATTTCCTTTATGAATCTTCAATGTAACTATTGTCACTTCTCTTAAAAAAAATTGTTATTACTATTTTCTTTAACTACTTTTTTTAATAAAGACAGAGACACAAAGCGCCTTTTTCTAATTAGTAATAATAATGTGTTTTGATTTGTAGTTATTAAAAAGATTAATAACAGCTTAATTATATCTTTTATACCCAAATTTTTAATCAATAACTATTAATAAAAATAATTATTCTCTTTGCTATACACATTTTTTATTTTTAAATTACTTTTTAATATATATAACATTTT